>PVKS010007574.1:0-72259 GCA_004027875.1 Aplodontia rufa | reverse complement strand
CACCACATACACAATTAAGTATTAGAGAAACTAAGACCATATGAAAAAATAAATAAAATTGATTCTCTCTTTCTCTCTTAAAAAAAAAAAAAAGTGGGCTGGAGCGGTGGGCTCAGCAGTTTTGGCCTTGCCTGGCAAGCACGAGGACCCAGGTTCAAACCCCAGCACCATGTACACAACTAAGTGTTGGAGCAACTAAGGCCATGTGAAAAACTAAATAAAGTTGTTTCTCCCTTTCTCTGTCTCTCTCACTGTCCCTCTCTCTTAAAAAAAAAATAAATAAATAAAAATAATTCAACCACTACTCTGAATGTGTGTGTGTGTGTGTGTGTATATATATATGTATGTATGTATATATACATACATATATATACATACATACATACATATACATACATACATACATACATATATACATATATATGTATGTATGTATGTATGTATGTATGTATATATATATATATATATATATATATCTCAAATACATGCCAGGCAATATGGATAACAAAAAAAGTAGTCCTTTGTTCTCAAGAAGTTTGGAGGGGAAAAAAATACACAAATTTCCAGGTATGGTGGTGCATGTCTGTAATCCCAGTGACTCAGGAAGCTGAGTCATGAGGACTGAAAGTTTGAGGCCACCCTGGGTAATTTAGTGAGATCCTATCTCAAAATAATAAAAAAGGTTGGGGATGTAGTCCAGTGGTAATGCACCCTGGGTTCAATTCCAGGTACTGCAAACAAACAAACAAACAAAAAACTAAACTAAGTATGAACTAAAATGAATGCAACAGTATAAATACAAATACTATGAGATTCAAGACAGAAAAAAAACCCCACGAAATAAAGCAGTGGTCAGGCATGGTGTCAAGTAGATAACTGAGCTTAAATCTTTTTTTTTTTTTTTTTTGAGCTTAAATATTGAAGGATGGATAGTTCACCAAAAAGAATGCGTGGGGGAAATGGAGGAAAGATAATCTAGTCAGAGGGACTGCAATCAGGACACAGCTAATGGGAATGTCCTAGAGATAACAGGATTTAATAAACCGAATTAGTAAAAAAGGAGAAGAAAAGAGAATAGTTACTGTCAAAGAAAATGAGTAAGATAGGCAGGACCAGTCAGGATAGTTAATTCTTACTTGATTCTTCCCCCTCCCTCATCCTCCACTTTAGTTACTGAATCCATTCGACATCGGCCTCACTATGCTTCCACAGCAATCTCTTCTTCTCTATCACACTGCCATCATTTAGACTCCCATCCTTTCCAACTTGAACCATTAACATACTTCAGTTATTCTCCCTGCCAGCAATTCTCTCATCTTGAAACAACCCTGAATTGTCTTTAATATTAATAATCCCCAAATTCTGCCTTTATCGGGTTGCTTCACTGCTTAAAAAGAAAAAAATACTTTCAAAGGTTTCCAAGTGACAATGCCAGGAGTTTCCAACCATTTTGTAAAGAGAAAAGAATTCTGACTTGTTTACATCCATATATCCTGTCATGTGTGGAGCACTAATTTGCATTCCCCAAGGAAAGGAGAAAGACTACCATTGCAGGCTTTGTCCTCTGTTCTTACTTTGAATTTTCAGGAAAGGGATGGTGGTGGTGGTGGTGATGATGATGAGGCTAAAGGCTTAAGCATCTGTAAATAGAACCTGACTTACTTATTTGGACCCATTGGTTTACAGGATGCTGGCTTTGAAGTTCCTTTACGATCTAGCACCAGTTTACTCATCCCTAACTTCATCATCTGTGGTTCCTAGTCATGAGCCCTTTGCCCTACACTCCCTAGAGTATTCTGTGGGCCTTGACTATAGACCTATACATCTTTTCACTGAAAATTTCCTTCTCCTTCCTATTTACCTGAGTTCTAATATCCAACTCAAGTGCTTCTTTCCATAAGGTTCAACTTTCTAACAAGTTTAATCTTCCTCTGAATAGTTGGATATGTGCTGCCTTGTATTATTTTTAATTAATCAACAAATATTTACTAAGCACTCATAAGTCTGAGTCTATGTGCTAGGCACTGGTGACACACAGAAATGAACAGAGCACAGTACCTACCCTAAAGGGGCTTCCAACATATAAGGACATAAGGGCATGACAAGTGATTAGATGGGTGATTTAAGTACTATATTAGAGGTTTAGGCAGAGATATGGGAGTGTATACATTGTGTTACAGTCCTTGGAGCATTAAAAAGTGATTTTGAGCTCCTCCTTAAAGGAGGATTAAGCATTTGCAAGTTAACTAAAGGAAAGAACACTTTAAACAGATTAAAAAAAAAGAAGGGCTGGAATAGTTGGAGCACTTGCCTGGCTCAAGGACCTGGGTTCAAACCCCTGCACCACACAGACAACTAAGGGTTGGAGAAACAAAGGCCAGAAGAAAAATAAAGTTGAGTCTCTCTTATTCTCTCCTTTAAAAAAGAAAAAAAAAAAGAAAAAGGAGGTATGATGAAACATAGAGAGATATTTGTTGTATCTGGTGTGCTATATGTATAAAAAATAATGGAAGCCAGGTATGGTGGTACACACACCCATAATCCCAGATACTTGGGAAGCTGAGGCAGGTTTGAGGCCAGCCTGGGTAACTGAGTGAGACTCTGTCTCAAAATAAATAAAAAGGGCTGAAAGGGGTGCCATGGCACATGCCTGTAATCCCAGTGATATAGGAGGCTGACGCAGGATTGCACATTTGAGGGCAGCCTCAACAACTAAGCCAAGCAATTTAGCAAGAACCTGTCTCAAAATACAAAATAAAAAGGACTGGCAGATGTAGTTCAGTGGTAAAACGCCCCTGGGTTCAATTCCTAGTACCCCTCCCCCAAAATTGGGGGAACTGGCATGTTACTCAGCAGTAGAACACTTGCTATGTTGTAAGCATGTTGTAAGGCCCTGTATTTGATACCCTGTACTGCAAAAATAAATAAATAATAAATGACAGACAAGGAAGCTATAAATTAGGATGCTCTAGATCATAAAACATAAACTTTTCTCTGTGGACAATGGGGAGGAAATGATACAATGGGATTTACATTTGAGAAAAATTCTTCTGGCAATTACTACAATATGGTTTTAAGAGCCAGACAATAAGTGACAAGGGATTAGCACAATATTAATGAGGATGGTGAGAGTAGTTTTGAGAACATCTGGGAGTCTAAATGAGCCACAATTAGTGAGAAAAGCAATGAAAAAGGAGAAAAGAGGAAAGAAAAGGACGAAATATTATAATATATGAAGGGGAATAGGTCAACGAAGAAGTAGAAAACGGGCTGGAGTGGTGGTTCAGTGGTTGGAGTACTTGCCTGGCTTGTGCAAAGACCTGGTTTCAAGCCCCCAGCACCACATACACAACTGAAAGTTGAAGAAACAAAGGCCAGATGAAAAAAATAAAATTGATCCTCTCACTCTCTCCCTCGTTTTCTCTCTCTCTTTTTTTAAGGTGGGGGATAGGGAGAAAGAGAGAGAGCGAAGCTTTTATTTAGTTTTTCATCTGGCCTTTGTTGCTCCAATACTTCATTGTGTACATGTTGCTGGGGTTTGAACCCACGTCCTCATGCATGCCAGATAAGCACTGTAACTACTGAGCCACTGCTCTAGCCCTTGGTCTCGCCTTAAAAAAAAAAAAAAAAGAAGAAAGAAATAGGAGATGGAGCAGTGGCTCAGTGGTTATGGTGCTTGCCTGGCATGCAAAAGGACACAAGTTCAAACCCCAGCACCATGTACACAACAAAGAGTTGGAGCAATGAAAGCCACATGAAAAACTAAATAAAATTCTATCTTTCTCTCTCTCTATCCCCCCCCAAAAGATATATATATGAATTCAAAATATTAAAAAAAAAAGAAAAAGAAAAAGCAGCTCTCTGCATCCTGGCTGCCAGGAGCTGAGCAGCTTTCTTACTCCACACCCTCCACCATGTCTCTGCTTTGAAGCCAAGCAATCATGGACTGAATTCTCAGAAACCACTATGAATGAGGAGCCTTCCAATCAATCATGGACTGAATTCTCAGAAACCAATATGAATGAGGAGGCTTCTATATGCACCATATTTGGAAACTGGAATTTACTCAATTGTTAAGGTTCCTTTTATTCACCTCAATATTTTAGACAAAGATTTCCATAAGAACATCTTAGCTATTGAACTGCAGGAGAAAATGCAAATAATTGATTCATACTTTGGAGACCAGGTGTTGATTTTCCTTCTCTGGCCATCAGGCAGAACTTCCTGTAAAATATATTTCAAGTGATTTAAGACCCTACAACTTTCTGTTACTTACTGAAGGCCCTTAATTAGGTGGGAATAAAGCTAGTCAGCTGCTACAGTCATAATTCATGGGCTTCCTTGGACCACAAAACAATCACTTTCTTCCACAAAAACAGCTACAACAACAATTACTACTTCTGTATTAAAGGTTTCGCCATACGACTAAGAACCCAGATAACTGGTTTTCTGCTGTACTAACTCTAACAGCAGCTCACTTTGTGATGCTTCTCTGTGCTACGGTATGTTGTCTCTCCAAAGATGCTCCTGCATGTTCAATCAGAAGTCAACCAAGTCTCACAGCCAAGGAGCTAGAGGCATGGAAACTCATTGACTAGTGACTCCAAACAAAACACAAAACCAAACTTGCTGCCTTGAAATCAATGGCCACTGGTTTTCTTTTTTGTCAGCACTGTTTATTAAACCCAGTGCCTCACACATGCTAGGCAAGCATTCAACCAGTGAGCTACTTTCCCAGTCCATCCACCAATACCTTACGATGGTCATGCAATCGATCCTGGTAAGTAGCAGAATATAGTATCAATGTTTCTATGTCTAAAAAATATTTTTTTAAGAGAGAGGGAGAGGGAGGGAGAAAGAGAGAGAAAGAGAGAATCAACTTTATTTTTTCATCTGGCCTTCGTCTGACAGTTGTGTATGTGGTACTGGGGTTCAAATCCAGGTCCTCGCACATGCAGGCAAGTACTCCAACCGTTGTGACAGGGCTCTAGCCCCTAAAAAAGTATTTTTTTAAAACAGAAAAGATTTCACAATACTAGGAGAAGCATTATGGTATGATTAATTATAAATGCTTATTTTTGCTTATAGGTGTAAGTGCATTGTAAGTTACTATTTAAAATTCCATTATTAACTAAAAAAAGAAGTAGAAGGGAGCAAAAAAGGTCAGAGCACAGGTGTACGGATGAGTTCTGAGTAAGAATAAAGAAGGTAAACAGTTTACTCTGTGAAATAAAAGGTTTGGTCATATTAGAATGGAGGATGGGTGCTTATAAGCATATTAAATCTATGAGGATGAAAAAGGAGGTTAACTAGAATCACAGTGAAGAATGTTTGAGCTTGGAAATGATGAATCTGTAGTAGGACCAATTTTCATGGTTATGAGATCCACCCTACCTTGCCTCCTATAGCAACATAACAGTCAGGAATAAGGAAGACAGGAGGGGGACAAAGATTGAATGAATGATGCCCTTAAAAATTAAAAAGCCTAGCAGCTCAGGAGGCTGAGGCAGGAGGATAGCAATTTCAAAGCCAGCCTCAGTAACTTATTGAAGCCCTAAGCAACTTGTTAAGACCCTGTCTTAAAATAAAATATAAAAAGGGCTCAGTAATTAAGCACCCCTGGGTTCATTCCTGGTTCTGGAAACCCCAATATTTAAAAAAAATTTAAAAAGAGCCAGGCATGATGGTGCATGCCTGTCATCCCAGGGGCTTGAGAGGCTGAGGCAGGAGGATTGCAAGTTCAAAGCCAGCATCAGGAATTTAGAGAGGCCCTAAGCAACCTGGTAAGACCCAATCTCAAATTAAAAAAAAAAAGGACTGGGAATATATCTCAGTGGTTAAGCACTCCTGGGTTCAATCCCTGATACCAAAAAATAAAAATAAATTAAGTTAAAGAGAATAAGAGGTCACTGAGAGAAAACTTGAAATTGAGAATATACTGAGGAGTAGTGTTCTTTCTGCCCCATTACATGTGCATTGAAGGCAAGACTGCCTTAATATTTCTATAACAATTAAAAATTTTTATAATATACAGCTGTGTATATTTTACAAAATTTTAACATGCTTTTTAAACTAACTCATGGTGCAATTATTTCAAAGAAAAATATCCAAAGAAAATAGAAATTAGGATTAATTCAATAAAACATTAAGATAGTAGCTGGTTGCAGTGGTACATGCCTATAATCCCAGCAACTAAGGAGGCTGAGGCAGGAGGATTGCAAGTTCAAAGCCAGCCTCAGCAATTTAGTAAGGCCCTTAGCAACTTTAGTAAGACCTCAAAACAAAATACAAAAAGGGCTGAGGATATGGCTCAGTACCTCTGAGTTCAATCCCCAGTACAAAAAAAAAAAAGGTTAATGATGGAAATAAATATCTCAAAGCCATCATTTAAACAGAGGTAAAGATAGAAGGTTGAATTTTCCTTAAAATATATTTTATATGTGTGTATATATGTATGTATGTATATATGTGGGGGTGGTGGCGGTGGGTAGGCTAGCCAGCCAAGACCAAGGGCTGGAAATACTAAAGAATGGTCATTTAAGGAAACAGAGAGGAAAATATCATTGAAAGAACTATGACTGCAATGTTATTCCTGTTTCCCCCAACAAATCTATATAAATCTAAATGAAAGGAATAAAAAAGTATTCAAAGGTGGGAAGAATATGACACAGAAGTCCTAAAGAAGTTTATGAGAATTTATCTGTTTTTCCTCTGATCCATGTGAAGTTTATTTTTTGGTACCAGGGTTTGAAACCCAGGGGCACTTAAACACTGAGCCACATCCCCAGCTCATTTTATTTTTGGAAACAGAGTCTGGCTAAGTTGCTGAGGTTGGCTTTGAACTTGAAATCCTCCTACCTCGGCATCCTGAGCCTCTGGGATCACAGGTGTGAGCCACCACACCCAGTTCCATCTAATTTATTTTAAGGAAAAGGTAACCAGATAATTGCACTTAGTGGTCAAGTAGCTGGAGTGAACAAGCACCCGTCATGAGTCTTCTCCAGTTCACTGAAGTCTTGCAGCAGTGCTCCACTGTAATGCAGGAAGGAGGTAGAACTGAAGGCACAGGGGGAAAACTACTTCCAGGCAGGAAGAGGTGGAGACATAGGAGGTATTGGCAGATCTGCCACTAATACAATAGTCTATAAATACTCCTCCACTGTCTCCTACTTTCCAGTGCTGTGGATTAGAATTCTGATGCTAGCTTGTTACTTTATAGGCATAACCTATTTTATCTTGAAGCCTCCAAGATGAATCCCTGAAGCTCAGAAATCTTACAGGGTACCCCTACATATGTTTCTATAATCACTGATCTTCCCTGGGATTTTATTGTGTATGCTAGTCTTGTGCTCAGGAATTTTTTTTCTTTTTCTTTTTTCTTTTTTTAGAGAGAGAGAGGGACTGAGAAAGAGAAACAATTTTATTTAGTTTTTTATGTGGCTTTTGTTGCTCTGACACTTCATTGTGTACATGGTGCTGGGGTTCGAAATTGTGTCCTCATGCATGCTGGGTTAGCACTGCAACCACCACTCCAACCCTTTTTTTCTATTTAATTACTGATTTTCCTTTATTTGTTCCTTTCTCTTCTTTTGGACTTTTATTAGCTAGTCACTTTTAGTGTCCTGAATTAAAACATTTCTTCTACTTGATCTTCCAGACCAATAATTGGTCATATTCATTCCTTTATTCAGTAATTATGTACCATGTGCCTACTATGTATAAGACAGCATTCTAGGCATTAGGTGCTGACACAGACTAACAGTGTATAAAAGTTAAAATTTTCTTGCTCAAATGGTGTTTACATTCTAGTGGAGATTTCTGTGTGCATGGATCGAGTCAGATAGTAACAGGTAGCTAGCAAACCATATTTTTTGTTTTATAAAGTTTTTTTGTGCTTCACTTTACCTCTTTAAATGTTCCCATTATTTATTGCTTTCATGTTCAAGTTACATGTCTAGTGAAGCATTTTTATTTAAGTGGCTCAACAAACTGTTTATTCTAAGCAATTTTTCTCTTTCTGGTCGCCTGGCTTCTCTTTCTTGGTCACCTCATAAGGGCTTACTTAAATGTGTTTGCTGGAGGACCCCAAGTGATGGCAGTTTCAAGAAAACATAAAGGCAATCACACTGGCACATGTCTGTAATCCCAGTTTCTCAGGATGTTGATACAGAAGGACATAAGTTTAAAACTAGCCTGGGCAACAGAGAGAGATCCTGTCTCAAAAAACAACAGAAGAAAACAAAGGCAAAGCAGCCTCGACCTCTGTGGGCAGGCAGTGCTGCAACAGGTAAGCCACCAGCCAGGTGGAAGCACAGAAGGAAGTCACTCTGTACCCAGGTCTTCCCTACCTCTTCCAATTTCAGGGATAGGCAGATCGAAGTGCCCTGGCTCTTTCCCTTTCTCTCTCCAAGAATCCATAGATCTCCACCAAGACAAGCTCTCTCAGATCTGTCATTCTTAGCCTTACCCTGAGGCACTCCAGGCTCCTGCCCAGCCCTTAATTAGTCCTGTGCCAGCTCCAAGAGAGCTCTCATAGAGCCCAAGAACTCACTGTACCCAACTTTGATTAGAACCTGGAGCCTTTCTGCTCAAAAGAGGAAGTTAAAAGATGGAATTAGGAATTAAGGGATGTGAAATATGTAAGTAGCCATCTTTCTAGGCCTCTGAGAATTAAGTTCAGTTTATAGACAATTGCCCAAACATTCAAATTTTGGCAGAGAGTGAGACAGGATCTGTGTTGCCCAGGATGGCCCTGAACTCCTGGGCTCAAGTGACCCTTCTGCCTCAGCCTCCTGAGTAGGTGGGACTATAGGCACACACTACTACACACAGCTAAGTAAAAAATTTAAAGATCCTCTGTGAAGTCTAAATATAACAAAAAATAATTCTAAAAAAAGATTAAAATACAATTATCACCTTCATATAATTAACAATACACTTGAAGAGATAAAAAATAGAATTACAACACATTTTCAAATTTATGGCACACTGCAAAGTATATTTGAGGTCTGACAGATACTGATAAATAGAATGATCAAAGTTGGGGAAGATTATTAGGCAAGTCATATTGGAGGAAATGAATACAAACCTGGCTTTGAAGTGATGAAGTGTGGAATGTGCATAATTTTTTTACGGTAGGCAGGGAATGAAAGCACAAGAGAATTCAGATGAAGGTGATTATATGAACAAAGACAATGAAGTAGGAAGAAGAGACAACTTTTTTTTTTAAGAGAGAGAGGGACAGTGAGAGAGTGAGAAAGAGAAAGAGAATCAATTTTATTTTTTCATCTGGCCTTTGTTTCTCCAACACTTTGTTGTGTATGTGGTGCTGGGGTTTGAACCTGGGTCCTCCAGCATGCCAGGCAAGCCCTCCAACCACTGCTCCAGCTCCTGGAGACAACTTTTGAGAAGGACACTTACTATAGATTTACCATCTCTAACACAAGCATCAGAATCTTCCGTCACAAAAAGGTTTTATGTTACAGTGGAAAGAACAAAGGAAAGGCAATGAGATTTACTTTATCACATGGCAGATTAGAATAGATTAAAATAATTTATGGGGGTGGGGATGTACCTGATTGGTAGCACATTTGTGTAGCATCCATGAGGCCCTGGGTTCAGTCCTCAATACAGAAAAAACAATTTGTTATTATGCACCATATTCGATCTGTACCATGTCCATGTTCTACTTGTATTAATATTGTTCTTGAAACAAACTCTTTGTTATGAAGCTTTATTCTAAGTAATAAAATCCATAAAATAAAAGACAATTTTCTTTTTTTAACGTTGCCTTTTTTTTTTTTTTTTAAGACAGAGACAGTACAAGAGAGAACCAATTTTATTTAGTTTTTCATATGGCCTTTGTTGCTTCAACACTCAGTTGTGGGGCTGGAGCAGTGGCTCAGCGGTTACAGTGCTTGCCTGGCATGCACAGCACCACAAACATGGTGACGTTTTGGAGCCGCAAAAGCCACATGAAAAACTAAATAAAAATGTTTCTCTCTTTCTCTCCCTCTCTCTTAAAAAAAAAAAAAAAGTAAAATGCTTAAAAAAAAACACAACAAAAAAAGCCACTTAGTTGTGTATGTGGTGCTGGGGTTTGAACCCAGGTCCTTGCACAAGCTAAGCAAGTGCCATAACCACTGAGCCACCACTCCAGTCCCGAGATATAATTTTCTAACATATTAAAATAAATACATCTTGCCTACTTTCAGGGAGAGAGATGAAAGAGAAAATCAACTATTTTTTTCATCTAGCCTCTGTTCTCCAACATTTAGTTGTGTACGTGGTGGTAGGGTTTGAACCTGGGTCCTCATGCATGCCAAGTGCTGCAACTGCTGAGCCACCACTCCAGCCTGAGAATATATATATTTACTTATATTAAAGTAAATTATTGGGGCTGGAGTGGTGGCTCAGCGGTTACAGTGCTTGCCTGGCATGTACGAGTGTGAGTTCAAAACCAGCACTATGTACACAATGAGGTCTCAGAGCAACGAAAGCCACATGAAAAACAAATTCTCTTTCTCTCTCTCAGTCCTTCTCTTTAAAAAAAATAATAAAATCAATTATTTCACTAAATGTTTTTTGTATCACAAACCCTTAGATGCTAAGTCTCCCATTTCTTTTTTGTTTTTTTGGTACCAGGGATTTAACCCAGAGCCTCTTAACCACTGAGCCATATCCCCAGCCTTTTTTATTTTGAGGCAGGGTCTAAGTTGCTCAGGGGCTATTTTGAACTTGCAACCCTCCTGCCTCAGCCTCCTGAGTCACTGGGCTTATAGATGTGTACCACCACGCCCAGTTTGTGTGTATATTTTTTAAAAAGTTTTTATAGAATTCAATCAATTTCAATCTGGCAAATCTCTGTGGGGCTGAAGTAGCACATATTATACACAGGGTTGGTATATTAAGCAAGAAAAACTCCAAGAGAAATTCTAATAACTGGTGAAAATAGTGTTGAAAGAGAATGAAAGTGTTCAAGACTGTCAGAGTATACTACAACAAAAAACAGTTACAATTTACACCAAGTTCTAAAATGTAAAGAACTGAAATGAGCCAGGTATCCCTGTAATCCCAGTGACTCAAGAGATGTAGACAGGAGGATCACAAAATTGAGAACAGTCTCTCGGCAACTCAGGAGGAACGAGGCAACTTAGTGGAAACCTGAGTCAAAATAAAAATAGAAAGGGCTGGGTATGTAACTCAGTGGTAAAGTGCCCCTAGGTTCAATCCCTAGTACCCATCCTCCACCCTGCACAAAAAAACTGGAAACTGATTCAAATTTGTATTCCTGTATTAAAGTCTTCAACACAATAAAAATCACAGTAAAAAGAAATGGGAAAATATTTTAGGGAGGTGTAAAGTCCTTCTGGCAACCCTGGATTACTGAAGTGTGGGAAGAGAGCCAGAAAAACATGCCTCACCCAACCAGGTTAAAGGATAAACTTTGACTCAGATTTTAAAACATGAAGATCCATGCTTCTGTTAGCTGGGTTGGTGAAAATCCCAATATAAATAATTAAAAGGGCTGAAGCGGTGCTCAGGAGTTACAGTGCTTGACTGCCATGCCCAAGTACACGGGTTCAAACCCCAGCACCACATACACAACGAAGTGTCAGAGCAATGAAAGCCACATGAAAAACTAAATAAAATTCATTCTCTCTGTCCCTCTCTAAAACAAAACAAAACAAAAAAAAACTACTTTTATCCACACAGAGAAGACTCTAGCTGTTGATCGCAATTTATTTTAGTTTTAGTCAATAAAAGAAGTAGTCAAATCCCCTTTTTAGAACATAAGATTTCATGGGTAAGCTAACTAATGGTTAGCTAAAAATCTAACATCCTATGTTAATAAAATTTAACTTCATTTGACAGAAATCATTCTCATAGTATGCTCTCATACTGTTTGCATTACTGGTGAGTTAATATTTGGAGTTGCTGTTCAATACTAACATAGGTTCCTTCATTTGTTGTTATAGGTCTATTTCTGAAAATGTCCTTAAAACCATAATCTAAGGGAAGGGAAATGTTCCAATTTGCTATCTGTGCCCAGTGAAGGCAAGTACAGCAGTTCAAATCTGCCTAATCCATAGATACTATAAGAAGATTTGAGGAGCAGGGAGAAGATTTAGAACAATTATTTCATAAAAATACACAGATACATTTGACAATAGGATAAACATTAACACTTTTATAAAAGCATATAGTATAACTTATTCTAATTCAGTACCCAGTATCCCTTCACCCCTTCCTTTCTCTTCCTTCTACTGTTCTTTCTGTCATATCCTATTGTCAAATATATCTAAAAAGAACAGTGGGTGGGAAGAAGGGAGGGGAAATGCTAAAATAGTTAAAACAAGGTATATTCAAAGTTTTTATAAGTATGTCATTGTATAGACTATTGTCACACATATTTAAAAAGTTCTTCATAAGTATAAGAATTATATCACTGTACTTGAGTATATTAGAGTAGCTATATGCTCCAGAAAGAAAAGCAAAGGGCCAGGGAATGGGAAAAGTGAGATGGTGGAGTGCTGGGGCAGGGGTTATGTTGGCCAAATTATATTGTTGTATTGTGTGCATGTATGAATATACGACAACAAATCCCACCTCATGTACAACTATAATGCAACAATAAAAAATTAAAAACATTAAAAAGCAAAAAAAATGTTAAATGTCCACATTTTCTAGGGCATGAGAAAAAAAAACTCACACAGACTTAATAAATAAATACTTAAATACTTAACAGATATTTAAATAAAAGAATTAAGTGTAGTCTGGTCCGGTGGCATACACCTGTAATCCCTGCAACTCGGGAGGCTGAGGAAACATACCTGGGTATGTTTTATAAGCCAGCCTCATCAACTTTGTGAGCAACTTAACAAGACCCTGTCTCAAAATTAAAAATAGTTCAGTGGTGAAGTGCTTGCTTGGCCTGCATAAGGACCCAGGTTTTTTTTTTCAGGACTGAGGACCAAACTCGGGGCCTTGCGCATGCTAGGCAAGTGCTCTGCAACTGAGTTAAATCCCCAACACCATAAGAACCCAGTTTTTAACCCCAGCACCACATAAACAACTAAGTCAGAAAATCAAAAGCCAGATGAAAAAAAAATGAATAAAATTGACTCACATAAAATAAATAAATAAGGAATGTGGCTCAGCAGTTAAGCACCACTGGATTCAATCTCTGGTGTACACACACACACACAAAAGTGATTTTTTTTTTATTAAGTAAATGCAATAAATTAAAAAAAACTGTTCTATTGGTCCTATTAAAAAATCAGTTCTGGGGCTGGAGCGGTGGCTCAGCAGTTTCGGTGCTTGCCTGGCCAAGTGCGACGACCCGGGTTCAAACCCCAGCACCACATACACAACTAAGTGTTAGAGCAACTAAGGCCATGTGAAAAACTGAATAAAGTTGTTTCTCCCTTTCTCTGTCTCTCTCTCTGTCCCTCTCTCTTGAAAAAAAAGAAAAAATCCAGTTCTGATACTCTCATCAAATTCTGTGGCCCCTGCATATTAAGATACATAGTAACTTTTTTGTTGTTTGTTTCTACTGGGACTGAACCCAGGGGTGCTTACCACTAAGTTACATTCCCAGTCCTTTTTATGTTTTGAGACAGGGTCTTGCTAAATTGTGAAGGCTGGCCTTGAACTTGTGATCCTCCTGCCTCAACCTCCCAATAATTGTTAATGATAAAAAATCTTGTGTTTTGTATTTTATGATATATTTGTATTTTATATTTACAAACATACCTGCTACACAGGGCAAAATATTAATGTAGTCCATATGGATTACTGACCCCTTTTGAAATTGCAATTTAAACTCTTAATGTGTTTAGACTTTCAATGATCTAACTCATTTCTATTTTTTTTCCTTTCTTTTTTTTTAACAGAGAGAGAGAGAGAAAGAAAGAATCAATTTTATTTATTTTCTCATCTGGCCTTCTTTCTCTGACACTTAGTTGTGTATGGGGGTGCTGGGGTTTGAACTTGGGTCCTTGCGCATGCCAGGCAAATACTCCAGCCACTGAGCCACCACTCCATCCCCAATCTAACTAATTTATGAACATGCTTACAAACCTCTTGATTTCCAGTAACATATAGAAAACAACTGCTATTAAGCTAGGCACAGTGGTGCAATTCCAGCAGCTCAGGAGCCTGAGGCAGGAGGATCCCAAGTTCAAAATCAGCCTGAACAACTTAGTGAAGCCCTATTTAACTCAGTAGACCCTGTCTCAAAATAAAAAATAAAAATGGTTGGGGATGTGGCTCAATGGTTAAGCACACCTGGGTTTAATCCCTGGTACAAAAGATACTTAAATTCTACTCATTGCTGGCTGTTGTCATTAGAGAACACACAGCAATATCTGGTATGTTGCAAGTTGGTACACTAGTTTTATCTGATGGGTGTGAATTTGCTTCCTAGTTCACTTTGTGTCAAGAGGTAAAACTGTGAACTTAACTTTCTCTTATTCATGAGTAACAACTGAAAACATTTACTTTCATGCTAAAAAAAAAGCAAAAATACAAAAGTTAGGACTCGACATCATGGTGTGATGGAAAGTACACAGAATTTAAAGTTTGAACACTGGCTCTGCTGCTCACCATGTAGCCTTAGGCAAGTCACTGTCACCAGTCTTAGATTTTAAATCTCTAAAAAACCAGCCCTAGGTGCAGTCGTGCACATTTGTAATCCCAAGGCAGGAGGATTTTAAGTTCAAGGCCAGCCTCAGTATTTTAGCAAGGCCATGAGCAATTTAGCAAGACTGTCTCAAAAGAATTTTAAAAAATTTTTTAAAAGGTGGGGGGTGCTGGGGATGTGGCTCAGTGGTGTTTGCCTAGAATACACAGTGCCCTGGCTTCAATACCTAGCACCCCAAAACAGCAACAACCAACCACTATGCTAACCACCCTAAACTTTTGTTTCCCACAAGTGCTTCACCTTTCTTAAAATATCTTCAAATTGTTCCTATTGTTTGTTATCTTGTATTCTAGATCTCCAAGAATCAATTGTGTCCTCTCTTCTGAGATACCTGTTCCAGGGTCTCCTCCAGGTCATTTATTATATTCTCTTCATCACCTGCTACCCAATCCTATTTCTTTTTCAGAATGAACCACTAATCACATTGTAATAAATAAAAGGCAGTTGTTATTTTTTGAGTGCTGAGTCATACATGATACACAAAAACACAGTATCTCATGCAATCCTTACGACCATTTTGTAAAGTAGGTACTGTTAATCCTTTGGTTTTATCATTGAGTAAAGAAATTGTTAAATAGCTTGCTAAAAGTCACTCAAGTACTAATTATTACAAATTATCACTACTGCTAATTAGTAGGACTGGGATTCAAAATCAGGTCCCTAACTCTAATACCATTCTGATGCCTTTGGTGGGGAACTTGAGAAACTTCTTACACCTTTGTAGCCTTAGGAAAAAAGTACAACAGCTGACATGGTATTTGATAAATAAAAAAGGCAGAGAGGATGTCTATTCACTGAATTGCTTACTATGCTTAGGACCTGGAGATACAAAAGTGGTTCCATAAAGTCTCTGTCCTCAAGGAGCTTATAATCAGACTATGGTGGTTTGTGAGTGAGGGGGGTGGTGGTGAAAAGTTGGAATACAACGTGTGGTAAATGCTATTTCCGTGGACAGGTTGCTGAGAAAACAGAATAAGGAGGAAGAAAACAGAGAAATGTTATAGAGATCTGAGTTTCTCCTTTTCCTTTTAAAACCCAAACTAAGGGCTGGAGAGGTGGCTCAGCGGTTATGGAGCTTGCCTGGCATGCGCAAGTATGAGAGTTCAAGCCCCAGCACCACATACCCAACGAAGTCTCAGAGCAATGAGGGCCATGTGAAAAACTAAATAAAAATTGATTCTGTCTCTCACACTGTCCCCTCTTTAAAAAAAAAAAAAAAAACACACCAAATTAAGCAAGGTTCTACTATATTGGCATTCTATAACAGTTCTCATGGCAAGGATTATGTCATTAAAAAATTAGATTACCTCTATATTCATATTTCTATTTTACCAAAATTATTCACTAGTTCAAATAAATATATTTTAAGAACACATTTTAAAGGATGATATGCTTTCTAAATATTTTCCATTTATACTATAGAAGGGAAAACAAAACAAAACTACTGGTTGTATAACTTGCCAGTGTTAGAAGTACTTGCAACAAAACCACAATGAAGACAGGAACTTTTTTCTTTTAAATTCAGGAGAACAAGGGGCCAAATAAACAAAACAAAACTACCTTCAAAAACATTTTATTCTGAGGCTGGAGTGGTGGCTTGGCGGTTAAGGGGCTTTCCTGGCATGTGCAAGGATGCGGGTTCGAACTCCAGCACAAAGAAGTGTCAGAACAACAAAAGCCATATGAAAAACCAAACAAAATTGATTCTCTCTGTTCCTCTCTCTCTTAAACAAAAAACAAAAACAAAACAAAACAAATTATTCCTAAGTTGAAAAAGGAGGAAACAACTTTTAGACTTTCCCCTCCCTCTTTCCTTCTAACTTAACCCTATAATAAAGATAATTCAGATAATATATTCCTAGCAGTTGTTTACTTGCCACACAATAGTTTATTCAAGTGGATACTTTCCTGGGCTGCTATGGAAAAACAACAAATAAAAAATCCTTACTAAATTCAAGTTAGATCATATCTGTGACTTATTCCTTGTTCAAAGCAATTACTATAGAAGAAAATAAACTAAGCCTAATAATGTCACTTTCTTGTAAAGTTGGGTCTATCAAAACTTTTATGGCTTTTCTAGGTGGTTGTTAGTAGAATAAAGCTCTGTTCTAATCTGAAGAAAGTGAATTTCCCCAAACATAATGAGAGTAGTAAACATGAAAATAAAACAGGAGAGGTGGTAGAAAAAGGAAACAATCAAGATGAAGTTTACATTTTATGAAATTAATGCAGACGACAATAAAGACAAAATTCTAAAGGGATTAAAATCTAAGCAAGAAAGTTCAGCTTCAAATACACACAGGCCTTGAGAGAGAACCATCTAACTTGAGTTGAAGTTGTAGAGAATCAGGTTCAAGTTCAAAGTAGGTTAAACTTGTTTTCAGCTTATCACCCTGACTATTCAGCAAAATGAAGATAACCTGGTGGAGAAAGAATTTACATAAAACCTTTTTACCTTCTACTAAATTCTGTCTCACCAACAGTAAAAAGTAAGTACATGAAAGGAGCTTTTTTCTTAATAGTCACTACCTCAAATAAGTTAAAGATTATTTAATATTCTCTAAAGGTTGGTAAGAAACTGAGATAATCAACAGCTGTTTACAGCAAAGAATTGCAATGTGTTATTTGCTATAGAGAAAAGTTAGAATTGTGGAATCACAAGATTAAAAGGAATTTTGAGAGTTTCCCTTAGGCTTTATTCACTTACTAGTGAAGCTGCTGACCTTCTACAGATTTAAAAAACAAAAAACCCACGGGGCTTCCAAACTATGGTTATACTTGATATCATATTAAAATTTTAATTGCATGTTTAAAAATCCAAAACAATTCCCATACAAAGTATAACTGTTACCATCTAGAGAAAATGATAGGGATAAGCAGTCACCAAATAACTTTATTAAACCTGATGCTATGCTAAGTCACCATAATGACCATCTATTGTGCTTTTCTTTCATTAAAATAATTCTTAGGATCATTCACTAGTGAATTATTGTTTAGCTAGTAAACTGAGGCAAAATTTGGAATAACCCGAGAAAAGTCACAAAGTCCATAGTACAAAACTATTCAATCACGCCCCCTCTTCATAGAATACATGAACTGCTAAATTTAAACGTCATTCACTAGTTAGGCTCAGAGACTTTTCTGGACAGTCTAACTGTGTAAATAAAAAGTGAATTCTACATTGTGCAGAAGCTGACTTTCACCGCGCTCGTTTGCTGAAAACTTTTCACATACAGCCACGGTTGAGTTTCACCTGTTCGTAACGAACACAGAACTCATTGTGAGTGAAATCAAGCCAGTGGGTGAAAAAAGAAAGTGATCAGATGTGCAAAGGAGTCGAACAAGTGAGTGAAAACACTTCAACACTTTTTCTTAAGTGGGTATTTTGAATTCTGATATCTTAGTTACTATTTTTATCAGAAAATTTCCATGAGTTCCAAAAACTCCCAAATTGAGGACTCACCTGGTTCATCTGAATCCCGAATCCGGGCTTTTATTTCTGTTAAACTGGGTTCTTGGGAGACCGAAGCCGCTGCCCCCTCCTCTGGGTCCTCTACTTTAGTCACAGTGAAGTGCGGCATTGTTACAAATAGAAATGCTTTGCTCCGCGTTTGAACTTCCTCCCAGTCCGCGTTCCCTGCCTACCTCCAGCCTTCCTCCTTCCCGAGCGAGCGCTGCCTGCGGGAGACGCGGCGGGGAATCGGGAAGCACTCGGAGCTCACGTGACCCGCGGCAGGCGGGAGTGCGGCTCTGCAAGACACGCCTTCCCGGTGTTTATCATTCACTTAAAGGATTAAGCGCTCCACCCCTCGCGTATTGTTATTAACCCGAAGAACCACAAGGACTGTCAGGCTGCTCTTCCAGAGCTGCCGGAGCGGGAGATGTTGTCAACTGTGTGCTCCTGGCATTCGTTTCCTCCACTGGAGTCACTGCCACACCTCTGTGGACATCAGGATATCAACCTCTACCCTCATACTTCATACCAGAAAGATTAGGGAACACTCCTTACTGAAAATGGAACTACGTCCACTTACAAGACTATTTGTTAGGCTTTTGTTGCTTTATTTCAAAGCATATGGAAAAAAGGCATGCAAATGGATGAGTTTTTCTTCAGCGGAAAATAGTCATTTAGCAGATATTTAATGACGCAAGTTTTATAAAAAACATACTTCTAGATGATGCAGTGCATACAATGAGAAATTCCCCAAAGTACAAGTTGGTCTAAAATAGCAAAGTATATTTAAAGGGAGGAGGTCAGAACTTTTTGCATTGTAGAGAACGCTTAAATATCATGTTTTAAAAAAGTAAAACCCAAGGAAATCCATCTGAGTAAAAGGTACTTAACTCCTTCAGTTTATACCTAAAACAACATCTCTAACTCTTAGATCTAGTTTATCTGATAACTGTATCAAGTTCTCAGTCAACAACTTTAACTACAGAGTAACCGCTCCACTCTGCCAGGGCAATCAGTAAATTGAGCCCTGGTTAATTTCCATGCCGATGATGTAATATAAAGGCTTCATAAGGAATGCCTTCCACCTGACACCCAAGCCTGGGGTGAATTTCCTTAACAGAGAAGGAACGATGTCTGTACTTCTCAGCGATCTCTCACTTGTGAGAGAGGAGGAACCTGGTAGTCGCGGAGACCCACTTTGTGCTCTGCACTGCACTAGAAACCTTACACCATGATCCCATTTCCTCACCACAGAAACAGTTAGCTAAGGAACTTGCCCAAGGGACAAAGCTTGTAAATGGTGAAGTCCAACTTCAAAATCTCCAATGCCCTTGTGGGAAGCAGCATGGAATACATTTAAAAGAAAGCTCATAGGGACTTACCTAATTTTATTTCCTGTGTTCCTAACAGCACTGATTTGTAATCTTGGCTGCATGGTGGAATCACCTGGGGAGCTTTTAAAAATACTGTTGCTTGGACTGGAACAGTGACTCAATGGTTGCAGCATTTGCCTGGCATGCGTGAGGAGCCAGGTTCAAACCCCAGCACTACACATACAACTAAGTGTCAGACAAACAAAGGCCAGATTAAAAACTAAATAAAGTTGATTCTCTGTCTCTCCTGCTCACTCTATTAAAAAAAAAAATACTGATGCCTGAGCATGGTGGCGCACACCTGTAAACCGAGAGACGGGTGACTGAGTCAGAAGGATGCTAAATTCCAGGATAGCCTGGGCAACTTAGCAAGCTCCTGTCTCAAAATAAAAATTTTAAAAAGGGCTAGGAATGTAGCACAGTGGCAGAACACTTGCTTAGCATGTGCGACATCCTGGTTTTATTCCTCAGGAATGCAAACAACAAAACTATGCCTGGATCCCATCTACCTTACTCAGATATTCTAATTGTTTTGGAATAGAGCCTAGGTGAAAGACTTTTAAAAGCTTCTTCAGATGGTTCTTAGGTGCAACCAACACAAGAATTACTATTAGATGGGAAACACATAACTATTAATTTCTATCTTTGAAAGAAATTGGGCAGTTGGTAGTAAGTACCATTTGGTGATTTTTTTTGCATACTTAACAACTCAGCTACTCTAAGTTAATTTATTTGAAGGAATTTAACTGCCAAACTGTCAAAGATTTCAATATTATATTCCAGTTTGTTAATACAAGAGATATTTCCAGTTGGATCCTGAATTTCATATTTATTTTATAAAGAGAGTCAACGAGGCCCTAAGCAATTCAGCAAGACCCTGTTTCAAAATTAAAAATAAAAAGGGCTCAGTGGTTAAGCACCCCTGGGTTCAATTCCTGGTACCAAAAATAAATAAGAGGGTCAAACTGTGGCTAATCTGTATTTGACAGACAGGAAACAAAGATATGTGTTCACAAATCTGTGTAAACAGCTTGTGTGTAAATACCTATATAAAACTATTATCCTGCTATTCTTCTCCTCTAAAAAACAAAATCCCAGCTGGGTGCAGTGGAATATGACTGTAATCTCAGTGATTTAGGAGGCTAAGGTAGGAGGATCATATATTGGAGGCCAGTCTCAGCAACTTAGCCAGACCAGAAGCACTTACCAAGATCTTGTCTTAAAATAAAATAAAACATAAAAAAGGCTGGGGATGTGACTGCATGGTTAAGCTGCCCTGGGTTAAAAGAAAAAAAAAATTCCCAAGCTAAACAACTGGATGTGACAAATTTCTGTTAATCTGTTATAGGAGTAATTTATTTACCAATTTGATGCTTTGGTACTTCGGTGGTCAGCAAGTTTATAATAGTTCTCGCTTACCATGAACTACAGACAAAAGTACAAGGGCATAGAAAATTGAAGGCAAAGTTAAAGTAACAGAAAAAGCTGAGGTGTGTAAGTGATATGCATGGTGAGTAATTAGATAAAGAAGGCAGGATGTAAGAAACAGATACTTAAAGTACATGGGCTGAAATGGATGGAAATGGAAAAAAATTATGCTGAGTGAAATATCCTAAACTCAGAGACTAAAGGGCCAAATGTTTTCTCTCATATGTGGAAGCTACTGTAAAACCTACAACAGGATGACAGACAGCTGAGTTTAAGTAATATACTCACCCTAGTTGAAACTCCACAAAAGCAGGGTGAATCATACCTAGGAAGGTGGAGGGAGAAGGGAGGAAGGCAGGGTACGGGGGAAGGAGGGATAAGGGAAATCAATACAATGGGGAATACTCAACTTCCATTAGAAGCCTAGCTATACGCAGACAGGCAGAGGTCCTCAGAAATGTCAACAATTTATTATACATGTATATGTTCATTTCAAACTACAGTATGGTGAAATTACAGAGGAGACACGAGTTCAGGGAATGGATGAAGGGAGTAGATCCTGGTCTAGGATCGACCTCAACTTACTAACTCAATACGTCAATATCAATGTACGCATGATTATGTAACAATAATTCCATCCAATATGTAAGTCTATGTCAAACTATTTAAAAATAATAAAAAAAATAAAGTACATGGGCTGGAGCAGTGGCTCAAGCAGTATTGTGCTTGGCTGGCATGTGGGAGGACTGGGTTTGAACCCCAGCACCATAAACACAACTAAGTGTTGGAGAAACAAAACCAGATGATAAAATAAAATTAAAATACAATACTCTGTCATGATGATATACAATTCCATGAACATGGCTAAAAATTAGTAAGACTAACACCACCAAAAGTGATGAGAATGTGAAACAAAGGAACTTTCAAACTTTGCTAGGGGTGGGTATGAATCTGTAAAAAACACTACGGAAAAGAGTCTGGCACTTTCCCCTATAACTCAGCAATTTTACTCCTAATTATTCGCTATCAAAAATGAAAATATAGGGGCTAGAGCGTTGTCTCAGCAGTTAGAGCATGTGCCTGGCATGCCTGACACAAGTTCAAACCCCAGCACCACATACACACTAGGTGTCAGAGAAACAAAGACCAGATGAAAAAATAAAATTCTCTTTCACTCTCTTAAAAAAAAAAAAAAAAATATATATATATATATATATAGCAGTGGCTCACCAGTAGAGCACTTGCCTGGATTTGTGAGAACCCCAGCACCACATACAAAAGTGTCAGAGAAAATAAAAAACCAGACAAAAAGATAAGTAAAATTGATTCTTATGCTCTTAAAAAAATATATATATTTCCAAAAAATGACTTGTAGAAAAATGTTCACAGATAATATAGCAAAAAATCAAGAAAAAAACCTGCTCGTACCAGTGCATTCACAAAAATCTCCAAACTGGAAACCCAAGGGTACATCAGCAGGAAAATGGACAGAGTGGTGGAGTCACACAAAAGCAGCATAAAGGAATGGAACGCTGACACACGTAACCACATGGATGAATTTCAAAACCATGCTAAGCCAGAGAAACTTCAAACAAAACAGTATATATGAATCCACTGTCACAAGGTTTTAGAAGAGGCAAAAACCTAGAGTGCAGCTGTGGCGCACACCTGTAATCCCAGTGATTTGGGTGGCTGAGACAAGAGGTTACAAATTCAAAGCCAGCCTCAGCAAATTAGGGAGGCCCTAACCAATTTAGTAAAACCAAGATTCAAAATAGGCTGGGAACGTGGCTCAGTGGTTAAGTGCTCCAGGTTCAATCCCTGGTAGAAACAAACAAAAATTTATGGTGCAAAAGAATCATGACAATGGTTGCCTCTGGGGAAAGGCAGGCAGAAATTAACTGGGACCAGACAGGAGAGAACCTCCTGAAATGATGGTAAAATCCACATCTTAAAAGGGTTTAGGCGGGCTGGAGCAGAGGCTTGCTGGTTAAGGCACTTGCCTGGAATGCACAAGGATGTGGGTTTGAACCCACATCCACATCCACAGCAAAGTGCCAGAGCAATGAAAGCCACCTGAGAAACTTAAAAAAAAATTTATATATATATATATATATATATATATATATATATATATATATATATATTCTCTTTCTCTCACTGTTCCTCTATTTAAAAAAGGGGGGGTTAGGGTTTTACAGGGGCATGCATTTGTCAAACTTGGCTCTAATAGAATTTTCGCATTCCATGGTATAAGTTGATCTCAAAAGAAAAGAAGCTGCACATTCTGAGGGAAGTGAACTGATTTCATTTACAATGAAATACACATAACAGGATAGACAGGTATGTGAAAGGACAAATATAATAAAATGTTAATGATAAGCCAGGTTCAGAGGTGCACACCTGTAATCCCAGTGACTCAGGAGGCTGAGGCAGGAGGACCTTGAGTTCAAGGCCAGCTTCCACAATTTAGCCAGACACTGCCTTAAAATTAAAAAAGGGATGGGGATGTAGCTGAGTGACAGAGCACCTCTAGGTACAATTTGCAGTACCAAAAAAATAAACATTAATGGCAGAATCTGCATAGTGAGTGTATGAGTGTTTACTATAAAACTTTCTGTATGTCATAATAAAACAATGAAAAAATTCAACCCGATACCATTATTAAAACAAACAGGCAAGTCACAGATTGGGAGAAAATATTCACAAAACATATTTGACAAAGCACTACAACTTTGACAAAATCCTCTACAACTTAATTATAAAGAGGTAATACTACAAAATGGGCAATGGAGTTAAACAGACAATTGATAAAGAGATGTAAATGGTATGTAAGCCCTTGAAAAAGTGTTCATGTCACTGCCCATCACAAAAATGCAAATTAAAACCTGCAATAAAAAGACTGTTGGCAAAGATGTAGAGCAAACATTACAAGGAGGATAAAACTGCACACTCCGGAAAAAAAAATTTTTTTTCAAACCTAAAACATACATTACCTGGGGGTAATTCTAATATCTAGAATCTGTACACATTTTATATTATTTTGTTAAAAACTTGTATGGTTGTTCTACAATAAATCTCTCAATAAAAAAAATTTTAAAAAAAACATACATCTACTCCTATGACCCCACCATTCCTCTTGGTATTTTTTTTCTTTTTAAAGAGGGGAAAGAGAGAGAGAAAGAGAGAAGCAATCTTTAGTTTTTCATGTGACTTTCATTCCTCAGACACTTCGGACATTGTGTACGTGGTACTGGGGTCTGAACACGAGTCCTGGCGCTTGCCAGTCAAGCGCTGTAACTGCTAAGCCCCAGCTCCAGCCCCCCTCTTGGTATTTTTAATCAAGAGAAATAAAAGCATAAGACTACCAAAAAGAAATCAAACAAGTATTTATATAACAGCTTTATTTATAACAGCCCAAACAGGAAACGGTCTGTTTCTATCAATGGGATAAACAACCTATAGAATATTCAGACAATGGACTGTTTAAACAAAAAACAAGAACTATGGATACATTTGACAACATGAATGAATCTTAAACACATTATGCATTCTAAATCATATATTACATTCTTCATATGCATACTGATTAGTGGTTAAATATACTAATGTCTCTAACCTAACTTTAAAATATTTTAAAAATAGATTAATGGATAAATATGGGATAAAACACAGAAAAATGTTAATTGTAGCAGATAGGAGATAAAGATTAATGAGTTCACAAAACAATTCTTCCAAACTTTCTGTACATTTGAAAACTAACATAATAAAATGTTGGAAAACATAGAACGAAAATGAAGTTCTTTGAAATCTGAATATTTTCAAGCCTTGGTATAAAGGAGGTCACTTCAGGGTCAAATTCCATTTCACATAAAAGAGAAAGAGCTGTATAAATGCGTTTCTTTTACTTTGAGTTTAAAGTCTTGAATGTTCAAATGAGAATTGTTATACAGGTTGGAAATATTTACACTGTCATATTAAAAATTAAAAAATGTTTTTTTTTCAATACTGGGGATTGAACCCAGTGACATCCTACCATTGTACTATATCCCCAGCCCTTTGCATTTTATTTATTTATTTTGGTACCAGGGATTGAACTCAGGGGTACCTGAGGAACAACAAGAGAGAATCGATTTTATTTAGTTTTTTAAAATGTGGTTTTGTTGTGTATGTGGTGCTGGGGCTCGAATCCGTGTCCTCGCACATGCCAGGCAAGTGCCATAACGGGTAAGCCACCGCTCTAGCCCCAGAGAAATATTACCATACAATTGAAAGCTATAAAAATTATCTAGAAAAGGGGCTGGAGCGGTGGCTCAGTGGTTCAGTGCTTGCCTGGCATGCACAAGGACACAGGTTAGAACCCCAGCATCACATACACAACTAAGTGTTGGAGCAACTAAGGCCATGTGAAAAACTAAATAAAGTTCTTTTTCTCTTTCTGTCCCTCTCTTTAAAAAAAAAAAAAAATCTAGAAAAATATATCTTGGGGCTAGAGTGGTGGCTCAGTGGAAAAGCGCTTATGCATGAGGACCGAGATTCAAACCCCAGCACCGAATACACAACTATGTGTTGGAAGAACAAACACCAAATGAAAATCTAGATAAAATTTTCTGTTATAAATATGTATGTGTGTGTGTGTGCGCGCGCGCATGCGCGTGTATGTATATATACACATCTTGTTTATTTTTTGGTACTGGGAATTGAACCCAGGGGTGCTTAACCACAGAGCTTCATCCCCAGCCCTTTTTATTTTTTTTATTTTGAGACAGGGTCTCAATAAGTTGCTTAGGGTCTTGCTAAATTGCTGAGGCTGGTCTCAAATTTGCAATCCTTCTGCCTCAGGCTCCTGAGTTGCTAGGATTACAGGCATGCATCACTGTGCTTGACTAGAACCATATAATCTTTTTTTTTTTTTTGGCACCAGGGATTGAACCCACATCCACCAAGTCACATCACCAACCTGCCTTTTTTTGTGTGACAGGGTCACCGAGTTGCTGAGGCTGGCTTTGAACTTGCAATCCTCTTCACTACTAAATCTCCTGAGTCCCTGGAATTACAGGTGTGTGCCATCATGCTTGGCAAAATCATCTAATCTTATTGCTGAAATGGTTCATAAAAATTATCCAGTAATGCTGAACATGGGTAAAAATGTGGCTCATTAATTAAGTGCCCCGAGTTTAATCCTGATATTCACCCCCAAAAAATTATCCAGTAACTTTTCGTTCTAAAAGCAAGCTCATGATGTAAGAAAAAAAAATTTCTTGAAGAGAGAGGGACAGTGAGAGAGAGAGACAGAGAAAATGAGAATCAATTTTATTTAGTATTTCATGTGGCTTTCATTGCTCCGACACTTCGCTGTGTACATGGTGCTGGGGTTCGAACCCAGATCCTCAATCATGCCAGGCAAGTGTTGTAACTGCTGAGCCACTGCCTCAGCCCACAAGAAAACTTCTGTAGTAAGTTGACAGTAAGTAAAACATCTGGAAATAAAAGCTACATGTATTTTGAAAAGGAGTTGTGACAAATGTCTTTTTTTTTTTTTTTTGTATCAGTGATTGAACCCAGGGGTCCTTAACCACTGAGTCATATCCCAGCCTGTTTTTTATTTTATATTTTGAGACAGGGTCTTGCTAAGTTTCTCAGGGGATTGCTAAGTTGCTGAGTCTGGCTTTGAACTTGTGATCTTCCTGCCTCAGCCTCCTGAGCTACTGGGATAATAGGCATGCCCCTACTATGCCCAGTTATTCTGTTTATTCTTAAGAATATCCTATAGATATGATGTTAAAATTTTTAACATATTTAAATGTAGTAACGTTCATTTAAAAAATAAACATGGAATTAAATTTGATCAAAGATACCAGCATATTATTTAAAAACATGGACAAGGAAAAAATAGAACAGACTAGGCTATATAAAATTAGGAGCACAAGTACAATACACTATAAGAAAGAAAAAAGATTTACTGAAACTTGGGTCAAAATATGAGTCCTCATTCACTTTAGGACATAGATTAATGTAACTAAATCACTAACTGTCCATGTAACTCAGCACTACTACCCTGCCCTAGGCATTCCCACATCATTTGTGTAAATGTCAATGAAATATACAACTTTAGGGCTGGAGTGGTGGCTCAGTGGTTATGGTGCTTGCCCAGCATGCGCAAGTATGTGAGTTCAAACCCCAGCACCACGTATTCAACGAAGTCTCAGAGCAACGAAGGCCACATGACAAACTAAATAAAAATTGTTTCTCTCTTCCTCTCTCTCTCTCACTGTCCCTCTCTCTTTAAAAAATATTTAAAAAAAAAAAGAAATATACAACTTTAGCCAGATTACCTTGAAGGAACGTAGAACCTAAGTTAACCAAGGAAATGTGTTATTACCTCTAATGTCCCCAACACCAGACAAAATAATAGCAAACATGTCCTGAGTATAAAAACTGTATTGTTTTATGTTGCTTCTGTTATACAAGTGCAGCTTAAAAAATGAGTTCCATAGGATCAACCATTAAGACAAAAATACTACTATTAGAATCATAGTTGCCTAGGCTCAAATCACTACTCTTTGATGACTCTTGTATGACCTTGGGCAGGTTACTAAACTGATGACTCAGTTTTCTCTTGGATAAGAAAAATTTCAAGTTAGCACAGAAAATAATGACTTGTGGGGCAGGGGTGCAGCTCAGTGACAGAGTACTTGCCTAGTAAGTGTGGAGGCCCCAGGTGTAATCCTCAGCATTGCAAAAACAAATAAGTTATGGAATTATGTTTAAGTGGCACGTATCAAAACTAATGATTTTTCAGAAAAAGAAAAAAATTAACCCTAATAGGGAAGAATTTTTTTTCACTTCCTGTTGATGCTTAAAATTTTACTTGGAATGTAGCTCACTGCTAAACTAGAATAAATCAACTGAGCATAATCTTTTGAATGTTTTCTAGTGTATAATTAGCCAGTTGTGAAAATAAGTTTCTCTGGCTGTTAAAAAAAAAAAAAAAAAAAAGACCAGGGGCTGGAGCAGTGGCTCAGCGGTTTCAGGGCTTGCTTGGCAAGCATGAGGACCTGAGTTTAAACCCCAGCACCACGTACACAACTAAGTGTTGGAGCAACGAAGGCCATGTGAAAAACTAAATAAAGTGGTTTCTCTCTTTCTCTGTCTCTCTCACTGTCCCTCTCTTAAAGACCAAACCAGGAACTTGGGGTGTAGCTCAGAGGTAGGGCACTTGCCAATCGTATGGGAACTAGGTTCAATCTCCAGCACCACACACACAAAAAACGTTTAAACATGGTTAATACAAATGATTTAAAATAAAATAAAGGTAAATTTTAACTGGATTCAATTTTCGTAGCTCCTCAAAGTGAAAATATAAAAGGTATTCAACAGTTTTCACTTATTAGCTGGGTGTGGTAGCACACGCCTCTGATCCCAAGTCAGTTGAGGCAGGAAGACAGCAAGTTCAAGGGTAGCCTCAGCAATTTAGAAAGGCCCTGTCACAAAATAGAAAATAAATTTAAAAAGGGTTGGGAATACTCAATGGTTAAGTGCCCATGAACTCAACCCCAGTATCCAAAAAAAGTTTTTATTTACCATTGTTCACTCTATTTCTTTTTTTAAAGAAAGAGGGATAGTGAGAGAGAGAGAAAGGCAGAAGCAATTTTTATTTAGTTTTTAATGTGATCTTTGTTGCCCAACACTTTGTTGTGTACATGGTGCTGGGGTTCGAACCCACGTACTCATGCATGCTGGGCAAGCACTGTAACCACTGAATCATGCTCCAGCTCTGTTCACTCTCTTTAAAACTAACAATATCAGGGGTTATGGCGCTTGCCCAGCCTGTACAAGGATGCAGGTTCAAACCCCAGCACCACATACACAACCAAGTGTCAGAGCAACAAAAGCCACATGCAAAACTAAATAAAAATTGATTCTCTCACTGTCCCTCTCTCTTTAAAAAAAAAAAGAAAAGAAAAAGAAAAAAGAAACTTAACAAGGTACTAGGGGCAGTGTTATTCACCTATAATTCTAGGGCATCAGGAGACTGTGAGGCAGGAGGATTGTAAATCTGAGGCCAGCCTCAGCTATTTAGTGAGACCCTATCTCAAAACAAAACATAAAAAGGACTGGGGATGTGGCTCAGTGGTAGAGTGCCCCTGAGTTCAACCTCCTGTACCCCCCCGCAAAAAAACCCCAAAAATCCAAACACAATAAAATAGCAGCAGAATTTGCAATGCAATAATAAAAAAATGCAAACTGAAAGCTGCCAATGATTAATTTAGCAAGAAAGCTGGAGAATGAAATCCAGCTAGCTCTGGGCTAAAATGATAGGAATGTTTAAATAGAAAAAAGAAAAGATTAAAATTAGGTTTAAAACCTAAACATACATATCATTTCATAATACATCTTTTGCTTTCTCTTTCTGTACTTTTTTTTGGAGGGGGTACTAGGAATTGCACCCAGGGGTGCTTAATCATGGAGCACATCCTCAGCTCATTTTATTTTGAGACAGGGTCTCACTAAGTTGCTTAAGATCTTGGTAAATTCCTGAGGCTTGCTTTGAACTTGTGATCCTCCTGCCTCAGCCTCCTGAGCAGTGCCACCATGCCACAGCAAAAATAAATTCTTCAAAAGTTAAATGTGGGTGACAGGATGTGCTCAGTGGTACTACAGTGCTTGTGTAGCATGCATGAAGCCACAGGTTTTATTACTGGCTCTCTCTCTCAAAAAAAAGTGCATCTGAATATGAGAAATGTTAAAATATGATAAATGTGCACCGTAGAGCTGTGCAAATATGGTAATATTATTCTCTTTTAATTAACCATTGAACTTCTGTGTATGTGCTCTGTACATGTGCCTATATTCTACAGTTTTGTGTTCAACTTCAAATTAATTGCTAAAATTCTATAAAACACAACAAAGTACTAATTATAAAGTTTTAATAGAGAATATATATCTTCTTGCTTTTCCATCTTTTAATTTATAAAACCTCATTAAAATAATACATTTTTAACATTCACAAAATGATTTCATAATTCCTACAATATGGTTCTCCAAACTTTCATACCTACTGTAAGAAACACAAGTCACCAAAGACTTAAACACATATAATCTGCATACTCTCAATCAACAAGCCCACCAGGTACAGCTGTGCTGTCTGTACACAAAGGCAAAAGGGCAATGGGGAGAGAAGACTGAAATTCAGCTTGCCCTTCTCCAGGGAAGCCATGAGCTTATTAGTCTCAGAGCTTAAAGTTCTTGGCAGTCCAGAGGTATTTATTAGACAAAAGGGCTGAAGGAGAAACAGACAAGATGCAAATGTTTATAGCATAATATTGTCCTTATAGATCATTACAAGTTGCCTTAAACTTCAGCATTAGAAGCATTCCCCTTATACTAACACCCTTAAAATGGAAAAGCATGACTTTTATAAGGTTTTCAAGTTTCCAGGAGTGTCTTCCTTCTTTTTAGTCTTTCCATTTCAGTAAACGGGATATCAAAATTTATGAGAACCTGGAATCAAAAAACATGCCACCGAGAGAAAAAGAATGAGGGCTTGAGGGCTCATTTGGAAAGACTTAATGAGGACATGGAAGAGCCCACCAAAGATAAAACACAAGAAGTTGCCATGCATGGTGGCACATACCAGTGATCACAGCTCAGGAGCCTGAGCCAGGAAGACAGCATTTTCAAACCACACTTGGCAACTTAGTGAGACCTTGTCTTTAAAACAAATAAACAAAAAACAAAAAACAACAAAAAAGAAGAGGTCTGGGGATGTAGTTCAGTGGTAAAGCACCCCTGGATTCAATCCCTGTACAAAAAAAAAAAAAAAAAGAAAGAAAGAAAAAAGAAAAAAACCACACACCAGAAACTGATGCAATCACTGTACTAGTCAATGATAGTTAATAAAATATCTAGAGTATTCTGGACAGATTTTATAGAAGAAAATCCTTTCTATTAAAGCAGCTTTTATTTGCATTTCAACTTTTGCATATATATATATATATATATATATATACACACACACACACACACATATATATATATGTATGTATCCACACACACACATATATATATATTTTGGGGGGGTACAGCACTGGGGATCAGTACCAGGACTCAGTGAATGGTAGGAGCAAGGATTCTGCCACTGAGCTATATCCCTGGTCCTTTTAATTTTGAGATAGGGTCTTTGGAAGTTGCTGATGCTGGCCTCCAAATTGTGGTACTCTTGCCTCAGCCTCTGGAGTGGCTAGGATTACGGTGTATGCTACCGTGCCTGGTCTTAAAAGTTTTTATTATAGTCATTTTCAAACATAATAAAAACTGAGAAAATAGTAAAAGCTTTTACTCCAACAAATCATAAACATTTGCTAATCTTACTTTGTCTCTCCCCAACTTTTTTCTTTTTGCAGTGGGTGGGGAGTAAGGAAGCCAGAGGAAGGGCAACTGGGAGTACACTTCATTTCATGCGAAATACTTCCATATGTATCTCTACAGGTGAAGGCTGTACATTATTACAATGACATAAACTTTAAAAACAATGTCATAAATGTAAGAAAATAAACAACCCCTTAATATTATTTAATATCATGTACATGTTCACACTTCTCTATCTCAAAAATATCTTTTCAAAGTTGTCTCCAGGGGTTGGAGCGGTGACTCAACAGTTACAGTGCTTGCCTCACATGTGCGAGGACTCAGGTTCGAAACCCAGCACCATGTACACAATGAAGTGTCTGAGCAACAAAAGCCACATGAAAAACTAAATAAAATTCTTTTTCTCTTTAAAATAAGTAAATAAAGTTGTTCTGTTCACATCAGGGTCCAAATAAAATCCACACATTGCATTTGGTTGATATGCCTTTTATTCTGTAATAGTTTTCCCTCCTTCCTCATTCCCAGTCTTCCACCCCATGCCACTTGTTTGTTGAAGAATCTAGTTCTCTAATAAAAGTTCCCACTTTCTAGATTTGAAAGACTGCTTCTTGAGATGTAAAGTAATATTAGTATATTCATTAATATTGGTGGCTCGGCAGTTACATAGTTTGTCTGGCATGCATGAGTACGTGAGTTCAAACCCCAGCACCACGTTCAGAACGACATGTCCACGGAATGCAAGTCACATGTAAAACTAAAATTTGCTTCTCTCTCACTGTCCCCTCTTTCTTTAAAAAAATAAAAATTAAAAAAAAATCTGTAATTGGGGGGAATGCAGTGGCGGTAAGAGATAGGGGAGTGGAGGGAGGCGATGGGGGGGATCCTGGGTTAAGGACTGGGTTCAAGTTATATTGTCATTATGTGTGCACATATGAATGTAACAATGAATGCCTTCACTATGTAAGACTATGTTGCACCAATAAAAAATAAATTTTTCATTACCACCAATACTCTTAAAAAAAGTATTAATATATTATAATTTTTTTGAAGTTGTACCCAACTTAATTCCACAGTCAATTCATCAATTACAGTCTGTCCACCCCCTCATCCCCATGATTTGTCTTGAGAGCTCCGTTGGCTTCCTGGGATGGGATCAACGTTACCAAGGATCTTCTTCCCTTTTTCTTTTGAAACAGGGTCTCCACAAGCAGAGGCGGGCCTCGAACTTGTGATCCTATTGCCTCTCAGCCTCACAATCCTTGGAATTACAGGCATGCATCACTGCACCCAGCAAGGAAAGACATTCTTTAAGCAAGGAAGGGGCATTACACATGTTATAGGCAATACAGATATGTCACAATGAAACCTGTTGATTTGTACAATTAATATGTACCAATAGTTATAACTGTAAAATTGTTCTAAAAATAAAAGAAAAGTTTGATCACTGGCTGCAAAGTATGGAGAAGAGTAAGAAAAGAGTTGAAGAAGTGATATAGAAAAGCACCCTCCTTTCCTGTTTTTAAAAAATCAGGATATCAGGGAAGCTAACATACCAAATCAATGTATTTTTATAAAACTATAGATCTTACCTTCTTATACAATGTTATAGCTCACTATTAGCTAAAATACAACATGCATAGCATTCAAGCATTCAAAGAAAATGCAATATAGAAAGTATGCTTATCCTTTTTATCTATTTTTTTAAGAGGGACAGTGAGAGAGAGAGCGAGAGAAGCAATTTTTAATTAGTTTTTCATGTGACTTTCGTTGCTCAGACACTTTGTTGTGAACATGGTGCTGGGGTTTGAACCCAAGTACTGGCACATGCCAGGCAAGTTCCTTAACTGCTAAGCCACCACTCCAGCCCCTAGAAAGTATATTTAAAAGAAGGGTAGTAGTCAACAATGATTGGCAATAAGTAATTTACTTAATTTGGTTTGGGGCTAAAAACCCAAAAAATGAAAACTTAAAATTTTATTTGAAAAGTATATCTAAAAAAAAGTGCTTGTTGTTTTGAGACCATGTTCTTATGAAAAGTGAAATACATAGTTTTCCAAAGTTTCTCAGTCAAACATTCTGCTTGAACTCCAGCATGAGACCTACTGGCAACATTACAGAACAGGTAGATCAACTGAACAGGCTGAACTTCCATGTGTAATGACATGGCTCCAAGGGCAGCTACTGGGAAAGACCTACTGACATTTAAGAAAACGCCTGCTGTAACCTAACCAACTAGGGAACTTCTGTTCACCCTTCAGAGCCCAGCTCAGGCGGCAAAGTTTTTCCTATGCATGTAGCATTAATCACACTTAGTTTTTAAGCTGTGGACAACACAGACTTCATATTTGACCCATCTGAAGAGATTTAAAAAACTGATGGCACTGGGACAGAGGGATTTTAAGGGGGAAAAAAAGCTCTCTAGAAGTCAGGTGTGGTGATGCACTCCTGTAATTGCAGCTACTCAGGAGGCTGAGGCAGGAAGAGGACAAATTCAAGTCTCAGCAACTCAGTGAGACCGTGTCTCAAAAAATAAAAATGTAGCTCAGCTCAGTGGTAGTGCCCCTGGGTTCAATGCCCAGTACTGCAAAAACAAACAAAAACACTACTGTTATAAACATTTCAATTTGCTTTTATCACAGTGTACTTTTAACTTGCTCTTCTTTAGCCTAGGAACTCTTCAAATCAACACTTACTGGGGGCAAATGATGTGGGGTGTCTCACATTATAATAGGTGCAAATAACTCTGTGTCACTGTCCTTACAGCCAGGAGCTCACCGGTTGCAGCACTTACCTGGCATGCACAACGACCCAGATTCAAACCCTAGCACCACACACACAACTAGTTGTCATAAAAATAAAGGTCAGAAGAAAAAATAAATAATAAATAAAATTGATTCTACAGAACCTTACAGCTTTCTTCAGAAAGATAATGTTAAATAAAAATAAAGTTAAATGATATAGGTACTATAGTAATAATATTGATAATGGATATAGGGACAGACAGACCTGATCTATTCTATTTGGGTATGTTACTGAATCAAAAAAGATTTGAGAGACAAAATGATTCCTTGAAAAAGGGATTTATCTAAATTATTTCTGCATCTCTAATACCCCTGAATCAAAACTGTGTAACAGCCATTTACAAAGCTGGTATATTTAGACCTCATTGACTCAACTGGCTTTTATTTCTATTCCTCTTCAGAACCCAACTCCCAAGTCTGCGTACTAGATCATATTAACGTGGGACATGCCCTATCTCAAACTGTTCACTCTAATATTTAACCCTGTGACCACAGCATTTAATCTTTTTTTTTTTTTTTTTTTTTTTAATAAAGAGAGAGGGACAGTGAGAGATACAGAGAAAGAGCGAAACAACTTTATTGAGTTTTTCACATGGCCTTAGTTGCTCCAACATTCAGTTGTGTACATGGTGCTGGGGCTTGAACCCAGGTCCTCGTGCTTGCCAGGCAAGCACCGAAACTGCTGAGCCACCGCTCCAGCCCCGACCCACAGCATTTAATCTTTCTGGGTTTTTTTTTTAACCATAACTTTACTCATCAAGTCTCCACTTTATCTCAGTTCATTTGTTGTATTTTGCATAATTCTATTATTGTACTTAGATTATATAAAAATTTGTTTGCTTTTTCTATTAGATAGTAACTTTTCTTAGGACAATGGATTCTTTTTCTCAGTCCTGCATCCTTAACACCCAACACAGTGCTTGACCCATAAATATTCAATAAATGTTTGGTGAAGGAAAAAATAGAATGTTCTAGTCATTTTTGCTACTACATTATGAGCTCCCCAAGGCAGTAATTGTATATTACCTACATACTGCCTACAATTCATACTAGAGTGCCTCACACATCAGAAGCATCAGAAATTCAGGGAGGGACTAGAGCAGTAGAGCTCAGTGGTTATTGTGCTTGCCTGGCATGTGCAAGGATCCAGGTTTGAACCCCAGCACCACATACACAACTAAGTGTTGGAGCAACAAAAACCAGATGAAAAACTAAACAAAACTGGTTCTCTCTCTCACACTATCCCTCTCTCTCTCTCTTCAAAAACAAAAAAAAGAGAAGAACTTTAAAAGAACTTCAGGAAGTATTTGCTGAATTAGGGCCTTTATAAGACTTAAAAATCTTCCCTGCTGTTTTTCAGTATTATTACTTTAACAATAATTTGAGTTAACAAATGTTTATTTAGCAAATGTAAAAAGTTTATCATGACAGAACCAAAACAATTTATGAAACAGCACTGCATGGAAGTCAGGAGGCCTTGGGGCTGCAGGTGTAGTTCAGTGGTAGAGCGCTTACCTAGCATGCATGAGGCAGTGGGTTCCAAAACACACACACACACACATACACCTGTGCACATAGTGAGGCCTGCAATTCAATTTTTACTTTGCTACTAACCATGAGATCTACAAATAACCATCTTTGGAAATCTTAGTTTTCTCCTTTATTAAAATGGGGGCTAACATACTAGATTGCAGATTATCAGCTCTAACTTGCTAAATCTCTTGGAAAAAAATTAAAACAAAACAAAAAAACCTATTAATAAAGTGAAATACTATAAATATAAAAATTGAGCCAGGAGTGGTGGTGCATGCCTGTAATCCTTGCATCTCAGGAGGCTGAAGCAGAAGTATCCCAAGTTCAAAGCCAGCCTCAGCAATTTATTGAGGTCCTAAGCAACTTATCGAGACCCTGTCTAAAAATAAAAAAATAAAAAAGGGCTAGGAATGTGACTCAGTAGTTAAGTGCTCCTGGGTTCAAACCACGGTATATATTAAAAAAGAAAGAGAAAGAGAGAAAGAGAGAGAGAGAGAGAGAGACAGAGACAGAGAGAGAGAGAGAGAGAGAGAGACAAAAGAAACTCCAGGTGTGAAGTGAACTTCCTTTACAGGAAGAAATGTGGAAGACATGGAAACAGGTGGGGAAAGGAAAATCTTACCAATGTGACAACCACAAAAGAATACGGAAAGGGCCATAACACACACAAATTGTAAATACTAAAATAGCAGACACAGGGCTAGAGCGGTTGCTCAGTGGTTACAGAACTCTCCTCACATGCACAAGGACGCAGGTTCAAACCCCATCACCACGTATACAACAAAGTGTTGGAGCAACAAAAGCCACATGAAAAACTAAATACAATTGATGCTCTCTCTGTTAAAAAAAAAATAGCAAACATCTTAAGAATACTGAGCTTAAGAACAGAGCCAACTGTGCAAAAGAAATTAGTTTTTTTCTATACTAAATTCAGTCCAAAGACATGAATTAACATTAAGTCTTCAATTTTCAAGACAACAGCATCCTTTGAAAATCTACATTGAAATCTAACAAGGTGTCCACGAATTATAAAGCCAAATGTAAAATAATTATACTTCTAACCAGTTGCCTCTAATGGTGGGGAAAATATATCATAGGATGATAGTTATACGAATAATTTTTAAAAATATACAAAGAATGAAAGAGGAAAAGCAGGTCGTTGAGAAACTAGGAAGCTTGATCCCAAAGAATGGGGGGAAATGCTATCTAATGGCAGGACTGATAATATCCCTTTCATCTGGATACTACAGAGTATTGAATGTGTTATATAAAGAGCCAAACTTTAACTTCTGTACATATGCAAACAACATAGATTTCACCTAGACTTGTCCCCAGTTTTACCCCCCCAGAGTGTAAGACTAACCTGCTCCAGACTGCAAGAAATGCTTAAAGGTAAGATAACAGCAGCCTGAATGAGCATCCTGTTCTGCAAGTCTTTTTTTTTTTTTTTTTTTCATTTAATTTTTTTTTTTTTTCAAGGCTGAGGATCGTACTTGGGGACTTGAGCCTGCTAGGCAAGTGCTCTGCCACTGAGCTACATCCCCAACCCACTGTTCTGCAAGTCTAATACATTACTGAAAGAAGTTCACTTTTTTTTTTTTTCAAAGAGAGAGGGACAGCGAGAGAGACAGAGAAAGAGAGAAACAACTTTATTTAGTTTTTCACATGGCCTTAGTTGCTCCAACACTTAGTTGTGTACGTGGTGCTGGGGTTTGAACCTGGGTCCTCGTGCTTGCCAGGCAAGTGCTGAAACTGCTGAGCCACCATGCCAGCCCCAGAGTTCACTTTTTAAAAAAGTAAAAATTTAATTTTGTAACATATAAATTACAAGCCCAACAACATTCAACCATAAATTACCTAATGACAATTAAGACATAAATAATTAACACTGGGTTGGGTACAGTAGCCAATGCCTGTAATCCCTGAGACTAGGGAGGCTGAGACAGTTGGATTCCAAGTTCCAAGCCAGCCTTAGACACTTACCAAAACCCTCACCAACTTAGTGAGACCCTGTCTTGTCTTATAATTAAAAATTAAAAATAAAGAGCTGGGGATGTACCTCAGTGGTAAAGTGACCCTGGGTTAGATCCCCAGTACAAAACAAAAAAACACCCCAACAACAACAAAGAAAACTGGTATACTGTTTATCTGGTATTTTTACAACTTAAATGTAGTATGATGGATAAAAACTAAAACTACAATTTAGAAATTATTTGGAGAGACAGAGGAAATGATCAATTATTTTTTATTCCATGGTAAAATTTTAACAGTTTATATAACGTAGTACGTAAGGTCTGTCAAGAAGCTGAAGACAATCAAAAGTCCAGAAATCAACCTGTAGTATCTTCATAAAGGAAGAAATGATTATTCAAGGATGAGTGAATTCTAGAACTATAAGCTTTATCAAATATACTTTGCTTTAAGAGATTAAAAACACAAACAGAATTAAGGAACTAAGGGCTGGAGGGCTGGCTCAGCAGTAGAACGCTTGCCTGGCATGTTTTTGGACCAGGGTTCAAGCCCCCAGCACCACAAACACAACTAAGTATTGGAGAAATAAAGGCCAGATGAAAAAATAAATAAAATTGATTCTTTCTCTCTTTCTCTCCCCCTCGCTCTTTAAAAAGAAAAAAAAAAGAATTAAGGAACTAAACCCATCTGGTTTCCTGAACTCTAGGTTTGGAGGAACAATATTTCCTGACACCGGAAAATGGTAAGTAACCCTCACTTTCGTAAGTCAGTGACTGAGGGTATAGTTTTCATATTTGGGTAGAATACCATTTTAAGAGTCTTCAAGATTCTTATTAAGGGAAATTTTTATTACTAGAAAGATTATCTTAGAATATAATATAAAACTAAATATAAAACCAGTGTAGCAGTTTTCAAACTTTTTGGAGTCTGAAAAATGTTGATGTCTCCATTTTATCTCATTACTCTGTTCCATCACCTCTTCCCACCAAATCAAAGGAAAAACTACCAAGTTAGCTGACACAGGCTGGTTTAGGAAGCTTTATTTTTGCAATGGTCAATATGAGCCAGAAGCAGATTGTGTGCTACTTTCTGACTACAAAGACTTAGTATAGTACTCAGAACATTTCATCTCAAGCTCAAAGTGACAAAATCAAGTGGAAACCAGGTCCTAAGAGCCTCATTAGAACTTCTCCATTTGGCAGTGACAGGACATTAGATATTCCCACCACTGCCCTCAGTGAGCTTAGGTACTTGAATCACTGTCTCTATAAAGATATAATTTTTTTTAAAAAATTCGTGGTGCCCATCTGAAGACTCTGAAAGAAAGCCACTAGGATATGATTTTAAAAACTACCCCTTGTAATTGGCTTCAAAAACAGACTGTAAGAGTTAAAGCTCCCAAACTGGCAAGAAAGCACATATCCAACCCACTAAATTTTAGTTTAGGATTCCCTTGTTTTTTTTTAAAAAAAATAGTTTTACCACAATTCTCTTAAAAAAAGAAAAATTTACCAAAATACCCATTTCAATTCTAGCATGACAAAAATGAGGAAGCCAAAATATGCACTTACTTGCTTTCTTGCCATATACCTTCCCACATACCAAATTACTACCACATTAACCTACCACCTTAACCATTATTCCAAAGGGCCCTAAGCATCACAAAAAGAGAAGCCATCCTTGGGTCCTAATAATTATGTAAAACGGAAAATGCCCTTTCAGTAGATGGTCATCCTGCATAAATAACCCCGAGATGAAAGTATCCTGTTGTCTGAGTTTCTACTTACCCTCTGTAACATCCTGGGGGTTAGAAGTCCGGTCACTGGCAGGATCCAGGCCAACAGTTGCCAGTGAAGTCGTGGCCCCAGACATCTCACTCATGGGCTCACTGCGGCTTGTTTCAGGCACACTCTCCCGGGAGCTAAATCTTACTCGAGAACTAGATCGAGAGCTGAGATCCGGGCTGGTATCTGACAAACCTGGAATGTCATCGATCTTTGTTGGTGTCACCATGAACCGAACTGAAGCCATCTTGGTGGTGGTTTCTGGAGGATGCATTTTTTTCCTTTTTGACAAAGAATAAGGGAAAACCTCACAAAAATTTTTCTCCCACGCTAGCTACCTTTGATTGCAAAAAATAGAAAACTTAAAAAAAACAATCACCTTGATTCACATCCCACAAAAAGCCCCAAATAAGAATCCTTCCACGCAGAATCAGAGCTGTCTTAGAAAGTGCACTACCAACAGCTGAAAAATATTTTTTTTTTGAGAAACAAAAACATAAAAACAAAACAATGTCAATCTTGTAACTTTGCTCCTTCAGAATCAAGAGCTACCTAGCTATCTGGTTCAGAGCTGAGGGCTCAATGCCATGGTCTCACAGCCGCAAGGGAGGCCTCCTCTACCCCTCAACCCTCAACCTTGGGTTCCTGTCGAGCTAGTTAGTCTTTTTTCTGATTAGTGTCCCACGGTTCTAGCTGAGCAAAGTGCGGGCAAGCCCACCCTTATTAAGCAAAGAAGGCGTGGATCAGGTTGCACGAAGGTGTGCACCCAGACACCTGTTGTGTATCAGGTGAATACCCCACAGGTCTGGCTGGGAGGAGGTGTGTGAAGAGACACCCGATGTTTCTGAGGTCGGTAATCCACTTGGATCTGGTGGAAGAAGTGCGCATGCATTACGAAAAAAATAACCCACACTACTGTATGGAGAATAAAGAGAGAAGGGTGAGGGAGGAAGAGAAGATGCGGGGCACAGCGGATTCCTGCGTCCGAGAGGATGCGGGGGTGGAGCGCCCGCTCTTCTGGCTGAGAGGTCCCTGGGACCTGGAGGCGGCGGCAAGCGGATCTGGGCACCGCGGCCGGCAGTGCGGAGTTGTGGCAGGTCGATGCTACTCCGCTAAGCTCACAGTCTGCTCGCAGGGCTCTCTTGCGTGACAGGACGCGCCACCCTCTGCCGGGAGACGCTTTTCTCTCTAGCCCCGGAGCAGGTCAGCCCCGTCTTCTATTAGTCCCAGAAGACGAGACCGCCACGCAGGACTGCCCTGACTGGGCAGGAGTGGGCGGCGAGGCCGCGAAGGAGATCGCAGGTGCGGGGGATCCGGCTGATGCGATGCGCGCGCAGCTGTTGTTTACTAGCCCGTAACTGTTTCGGAGCCGCGGCGCGCAGGAGGGACCCGGCTGCCGAGAGGGCGCCCCCTCCCCGGCCAAACGCCAGAGCGGCCGTTACGTGACCTCGCCGCCCCCTGCCCCGGGCCCGGTGGACTGTGCCCGCGCCGCCGCACCCCTCCTTTTCCCTCCCAACTCGTTTCTCATTCGAGGTTAACCGTCCAGAAAAGCCGGGTTACCAGTTGGAGGGCGGCACAGTCCCGCGGGCGCCCGGAGCCCCGCCCAGCCTCCGCAACCGCGGTACAGCGCGCAGCGCGCCTGCGCCCTCTGGGGCTCGGCGGCGAGGGGCACGCCGGGAACTGAAGTCCGCCGCCGCAAGGCGCTCGGGGGAAGATGCGTTGCTTGCGGGTGGCTGTGCTGCTCGCTCTCTCCCGAGGCGTCTAAGAAGCGGGCGATGGTCCTCAGCCTCAGGTCCAAGAGCCGTTTCTCTTTACTAAGAGCGTCTCTGAAAGCCATTCGAAATTCCTTACACCTAAGCCACCCAGTACCTGTTCTTAGGCATGATCCTCATTGTAAGTTTTAGGTAGAGGTCTTTTTCTTTTGTAGTGGCGATTGGACCCAGGGGCGCCTTTCCACTGAGCTACATCTCAGACAGGCGTCGAACTTCTGCCGCAGCCTTCTGAGTCGCTGGGATTCAGGCATGCACCTCCACGCTTGGCTACATGGAGATGTTTCTAAAACATTGCATTAAAATTACACGGCGCTGTGTGCTACATCTCCCCGCTCCCGCAAACACGCACTTGTTCCTGTTCTTTCAAAACTTATACGTCCATCTACTGGTTAGATTTAAAGTTCCATTAAAGAAAACAAATATCATTAGAAAAAGACATTGAAATGTTTTCTGACTCAATTCCCAATGCTTGGCTGGAGCGGTGGCTCAGCAGTTTCGGCGCTGGCCTGGCATGCACGAGGACCCGGGTTCAAACCTCAGTGCCACGTACACAACTGAGTGTTGGAGCAACTAAGGCCATGTGAAAAACTCAATAAAGTTGTTTCTCTCTTTCTCTGTCTCTCTCACTGTCCCTCTTAAGAAAAAAAAAAATTCCCAATGCTTGGCCTACCACATTTACTATCACTAGAATATTTTTCTTATGTTTACTTAATGCATAGAAGTGGTTTAATAAATTTTAAGTTAATAAATATTAGTTCATCAATGTTTTGTTTGAAGCATTCCCATAACTTTGATCAGAATTTTCCAAACTTCAGAAACTAGGCCCCCGCCTTGCCTGGATTCTTCCTCCTCATAAGTGGAAATGTTTAAGCAGTGTCCTTGGCAATGGAACAGATCTTCTTTAAGATCTGAGCCTGGAAAGTCCATTTTATGAAAAGACAAAGTCCAAAAAGTCTGGTTAAAAAGAGTTTGGTAACAAAAGATAATTTCCTTTTAAAACTCTAAACCAGGGGCTAGGGTTTGGTTTGATGGTGAAGCACTTGCCTAGTATGCCGCAGCACAGGGTGGGGAAACAGGGATAAAACTACCCCAAACTTGGTTTTTGATTTAGGCTTACAGCTTTCTTACTTGAGGAAGCAAGAAGTCCATCACCTGGGTGGTTCACTTTTTTCCTCAGGCAGTCACTGCTCCTTCAAACCTCAGACTGTCCTTTATAAAGAATTGCTGGATTTTTATATACTATATTTTTGCTCTCAATAATAGTCTACTTGCATTTACTACCTAATTTTCATACTACTAATTTCAGTCTGTTTACCACTAACCACCCTTTAGCCTGTCTCTCAGCACTAATCAAGATCTATAAATAGGGCAGGGTTGGGTAAGGTTAAAATCCCAGCTATTCTGTGGCTGAGGCTGTAGTATTGCTTCCAGGCCTGCCTGAGCAACTTAGAGACCCATCTCAAATTTAAGAAAAAAATAAAAATAAAGGCAAGCATGGTGGCCCAAGCCTGGCTAAGCAACTTAGGTTGAGGCAGGAGGATTGCCAGTTCAATGCCAGATTCAGCAAGTCATCAAGGTCCTAAGAGACAGTCTTAAAATAAAAAAAGGGCTGGGACACAGCTCAGTGGTTAAGTGCCCCTGGGTTCATTCCCCAGTACCAATAAAATAAAAAAATAAAATAAAATAAAAGGCTGAGGATATAGCTCATTGGTAGAGCCCCCTGGGGTTCAATCCCAATTTCAGCAAACAAAACAAAACCAAAACGAACAACAAAAAACAAAACAAAAAATCTGCACACATCCACAAATACAAGTATCAGATGATAATATTCAGGGGATTTCCCACCCCACAAGTACTGGAGATTGAACCCTGAGCTCAATGCATGCTAGGCAAATGATCTATCACTGAGCTATATCCACAGGTTTCTTTTTGAGACTGTCTTACTAAATTGCTCAGGCTAAACTAGAATTTGGGACTCTACTGCCTCAGCTTCCTAAATATCTGGGATTACCGGTGTGCTCAGCTACCCGGAGGATCTCTTAAATTCTTGATATATTTATGCTAGTTTGCCTTTTCTATATTTATTAGAAATACAGCCAGGTTAGTCTTTTTAAATTAGTCTATACAGCTGGTGGCATAAAGCAACACTAATCCCCCACATTTTTTTGTTTTTTTCAATGAGGTAAAAACAGGACTAGTCAGGTTCAGTGGCTCAGGCCTGTAATCCCAGCTACCTGGGAGGTTTTGACAGGTGGATTCAAGTTAGAAGCCAGGCTGGAGCAGCCTCAAACTAAAAAATAACACAACTGTATCCCAGTAATCTGGGAGGCTGGAGCAGGAGATTCAAAATAAAAAGGGCTGAGCATATAGCTCAGTGGTAGAGCACTTGCCTAACATGTAAAGTACTGGGTTCAGGCTTCAATACCAGAAAAGAAAGAAAGACAACTTCGACTGCTTTTAATATTGAAAAAAACTGGCAAAATTCATTTATTAACTTTGGTGGTTAAGAAACTTCCATAGCAGATCTTTTTCTAGTCATTTGTAGTTTGTTTTTGAGAAAGAGGGACAGTGAGAGAATCAATTTTATTTAGTTTTTCACAAGGTTCACTGCTCCTACACTTTGCTGTGTACATGGTGCTGGGGTTTGAAGTCACGTCCCTGCACATGCCAGGCAAATGCCCTACCATCTGAGCCACTGCTCCAGCCCCCATTTGTGGTTTTTAACATTTTTTTTTTAAATCCAGGGACATCTAACCACTGAGCCATATCCCCTGCCCTTTTTGAGACAGTGTCTCACTAAGTTGCTTAGGCCTTACTAAATTGCTGAGGCAGGCTTTGAACTCAAGTTCCTCTTGCTTTAGCTTCCAGAGTCTCTGGGATTACAGGCATGCACCACAGCACCTGGCTCTTCTCCTTTTTTTTTTTTTTTTTTTTTTTAGTGATATTGGGGATTAAACCCAGGGCCTCTCTACCACTGAGCTACACCTCCAGCCATTTCTATTTTTATTTTGAGACAAAGTCTCACCAAGTTGCCTAGGTTGGTTGGCCTGAAACTTGTGATCCTCCTGCCTCAGCCTTCTGAGTTGCTGGGATTATAGGAGTGCACTACCACGCCTAGTTACCACTTCTTTAATCCCTTTGACAAGATAAGATTAATTTCAAATCTCTTATATACAAAACTAATAATACTGTAAGTGAACCAGCAAAGAAATAAAATTGCTTGACAGGAGCAAAATCTCTCATTTTGCCATTCTTGTAATTTATCTGAAAATCATGTCTTCTGTTAATTATGGTTCAAACCCAAAGTTTTTGTTTTTTCTCCTCAGCAGTCAACAAACATTCTGAACTTGTCTACCTAATAGTTATTCAGTAGAATCCAAGACAAGCATATCTACCCCTTTCCAAGGTCAATCTTCATAGATGGCATTTGTGCTGATTTAAGTTACTATTGCTTCTAGAGTCCAGACTTTGATGTGGTCGAAAAAGATGATTGCAGAATTACAGTACAATCTCCACAAATCAATTTTAATATCAGTAGCATTAAGCAAATATATTCAGCTCTAGTAGCAAAAGTCAGGAACGGCAAGAATGGTAAATAGTTGATTAACTTAATGGTTGATTAAGTGAGGAATAAGCAAGCTAGGATTTCTTGACTGCCCAAATACAATATTTCACCTCACCATCATTCTAATGTGAAGTAATTTGATAAAACTATCATTTATGGTTGCCCATAATTGAAGGTTACATCTTAAGACACTTCTAGTTCTTTTTTAAAAATTAAGCCCCAATAGTACCCTGAAAAACAAAAATCCCTGCTTGAATCTTTCATACTTAATCTTCTAAATTAGGATCTGTGGTAAGTTCCACACAGTAGCAAGCCTCCAGAGAAAATAAAGGTAGGTGTGTGTAAAAAGAACTGGTGGGAAATAAATCTGTATTTCTAGAGGGACATTCCTATTTACAACTGGACAAACACTATAGATACATTAAGATCCATCACCAAACCTTATAAAATTCAGAGCTACAAGAGAACTTGGAAAATAAGAGAAAAAAAGGACTAAATAGGTTAAGTAGATTTATCAAAAGTTATACAAAGAATAGTACAAGTAGCCTAACTTCCCATCGACTACCTTCACTCTAAAATATCTCTAACATTATTTTTCAAGTAACTCAGTTTGTACAAATGTTAAAAGGGCAAATTACTTGGCTATTATTTAGTGAATACTGACGTTTCTCATTTCTTTCTTTTTGTTTTTTGTTTGGTACTAGAGATTGAACTCAGGGACACTTTACCACTGAGCCACATCCCCAGCCCTTTTCATTTATTTTTTTGACACTGGGTCTCACCAAGTTACTTAGGGCCTCACTAAGTTGCTGAGACTGGCTTTGAACTTGTGATCCTCCTGCCTCAGCCTCCAGAGCTGCTAGAATTACAGGCGTGGGCCACTGCATGAGGCTAAAGCTGACATTTGTGGGAGAGCCTTTCTCGACCTCTCTTCCCCTTTCTCAAACCCTCCTATTATTCATTCACTCAAGCAAAGCACTACTCCTGCCACACAATGTCTGAAATTTTTCTTCTAAGTGGTCTTGTTACTAACAACTCCCAATAGTAGTCGCCCCCTCATCTTCCTTACTTTAAAAGTGACCAATCCTGGGCTGCAGTAGCTCCGGAGCTCAGGGCCCTTGCCTGGTATGTGCGAGTTCAAACCCCAGCAACCATGTACACAACACTGTTGGAGCAACGAAGGTCACATGAAAAACTAAAGTTGATTCTGTCTCTCTCACTGTCCCTCTCTCTTCAAAAAAAAAAAAAATCCTTTCTTCCAACAACACAGAAAACGAACTCTTTCAAATCATTTTAATAATGTGACAATAACTCAAAATATGAAAAATGTGTTCCCTTTGAAGAGGATGCCACCATGATGGCCTCATACATGATCAAAGGCAATGAGACTGGATTCCAAAGCGAACGGGTGGCAAGAAGGCTTCATGGCCACAGATTGATGCGTTTGGTTACAGAATCTCCGAAACACAGCAGGCGACAGAAGAGGCATGAAATTTAAGGGACCCTCAGAGGACAGGGCGCGGTTGCTGGGTCATGAGGACCTTGAAGCGTTTCTTGATGGTGATTCGGTGTCTCGAGTATTTGTCGTCTGGGGAGAACCGAGCAGGATGGGCTGAGCAGGTCTGTTGTCCCATAGGGTCAAATTTCTGCTCGAGGAAGAAAGAAAATGATCTCAGTACAAAAGTGGTAGGGTAAGGAGGGGGCAACGCAAAGGCCGCAAAAGCGATCATTTGGAGAAGCTGTGCACTGCGAGTTCTACCGCGCGACCGGGCCAGACTTTCTGGTACCCCGCACCCAGACAGGCAGCTCCGAGGCTGGCTTCAACCGCTCCTCCCACCTACGTATGAGAAACGTTTCTCTCCGTGCCCACTTACAACGGTTCCTCTACTTACCTTCAGTGTGTAGACCCGATCTCCTTGCTCGTTGAGGTAATACTGGAGAAACATGACCACGCTAAAACTTGAGTCCCCAAGTCCGTCTGCAGCGGGTGTTTGTCAATTTCCTTCCTGTGTAGCCGGAAGTCTGGCCCGAGGCATGCCGGGAAATGTAGTTCTTTTTTTTCCCCCTCATATTCAGCAGACCAGAAGAGGGCGCAGTAGTGCAGGATTTGGCCTGGGGCGCCAATTGCAACCTTGCAGGCTTTCTAAGACCCGTGAAATGTGCCCACTGTGTGCCAGGCACTGCTAGTCGTTTAAGAGAGGTAGGGATGGATGTGGATTGAACATTGCTGTGTGCAATCCTGTCTTTATCTAAAGATGCACACCCATTTCAGAGGCAGTGGCTTTTTAGTGACTGGAGAAACAAGGGCTCTGGGATTAAGAATCCTTTTAACTCTAGAGAAGAAAGAAGATCCCACTTTTACATCCGGTTCCTCCGCCTCATTTCAAAGTATTGGCGGTAAAGAGTGCATGATGGGTATTCGATATTCTGCAAAGCGAAGAGAACGTAAAGTTATTTTATGAAGCTGGTGATGTTTCAATAATCGAACCAAGTTTCAAACTCAGGCCTCTTTACCGCAAATTCGACGCTCATATAGTGGTGAGTAACGAACAATAAGGTGTCCCTTCTAGTAGTATTTCAATTTTTTAAAAGAACGTAGAAATTCTTCTTACAGGACTCTAAAGAAATGAAAATTGGAACCAAGATGTCATTACAAAGATGATCACAGCATTACGTCTAATGGCAAAGACATTGGGACATGTTAATGTTGTAATCAGAAAAACCTGAACAAAATTAAAAAAAAAGTTTTGAGACAGAGTCTCACTAAATTGCCCAGGCTAACCTCGAATTTGAGATCCACCTGCTTCAGCCTTCAGAGTCGCTGAGGTTGTAGGCTGTAGGCATTCGCCACTGCACCCAGCTAAAGAACAGAGTTTTTTATTTGCTTGTAATTGCATAAAATAATCTGCAAAAATTCACAGGAAACTGAAGATACTGGTTTCCTTGGGGATAGAGAACTTGGTTACAGGGGAGACGAGTGGGAGGAAGATCTCGCTGTATAATATTTTGAACCATGCTAATGCTTTACCTATTTAAAAACCATAAAAACAAACAAAGCAAAATAAAGTAAGCCGGGATGCAGTGGTGCCTGCCAGTAATCACAGCGATTTGGGAGGCTGAGGCAGGACGACCACAAATTCAAGCCAGCCTGAGCAATTTTTCTAGATCCTTTCTCCAAAAATAGGTGGCGGGTTGGGGCGGGGGGAGCCAGACTGAGTTTGTAGCTCAGTGATAAAGCGTTCCCCCTCCCCGCGCACCCCGGATTCAATCTTTGGGCAATAATGTAACAAAAAGAAGGACTTTTTCTGGGCTTGCGATTTGGGGCCACGTAGTTTTATTTTTAATTAGTGGGGCTTTTCAGCAAGATTAAGGCTGTAGCGACTGTGGACTACAGACCTTATGGTAATGGCCGTTCGGGGACTACAGGGCAGCTTTCAAAAAGGAGATATGTTCACAGCAGATGAACACCCTGGACCATCTGAGATGATTCTAATTTCAAACATTTGGTTTCCTTGATCCTTTAATTTTCAGAATATGTGCTCTGAATTTGGTTCAGAAAATATACCCATCCTTGAATTAAGCCAAGGGTCTGCCCCATCCTGCTATTAATAGGAAATCAGTTACAGAACTGGGTGGGATTGTAGGGCACGAAATTAGATACCTTGGTGAAGAAATGAAGTATATGGAACCAAAAGGTAAAAGTGCAGTAGGTTTAGCATCTGAGCAGGGATTTTACAAATTGCCCTTAAAGGTGTTGCCAACTCTAGTTTGGAGGGAATTCCTATTTTTGCTACTTATTAGAACACTTTGTGGAATATCTCCCCTCCCCCACCCCACAACTCCCGCCTCCCCCACTGCAGAATGCTCGAGTCCTTGATTCTAGTTCTGTTTTGATTCAATCTTTACCCTCCCTTCCTTGGATACCTGTGTATCTGCTGGAGCCAGTTACTCTCTGGGACTTGAATCTATCTCATTCTGGAGTCTTCTAGACAGCCACCGTTAGTGCCCAAACCTGAGATGATGGCTTCAGATGGAGGTAAGTTTCAGGTGGTAGGGGAGGATCCCTGCCATCTGCTAACATTCTTGGGGATTCAAACTTGTCCTTTCACCTGGGGCCCAGATCTTTGAGCTGACCTAGAGCTAAATGAGGTACTAACTACCCCACCCCGCCCCTCCCCACCACAAAGCCATCACTCTTGGGGAGGCTCTGGGGAAGATTTTGCCATTAAGACTAGGGGCTGGGGAAGCAAGAGGGCCTCCTAAGAGGTGGAGCAAGGCACATCTGAGGAAATATTCTGAGTATAGACACAAGATGGCAGTTAACTGATTCTGTGCAAGAGGGAGCACTCCAACAAGTGTTTTTATGGGGAGGCGGAGCTGTATGCAGTAGCATTGGCACAGTAGAGGTCCAAGAGGAAGGCCCAAGTTCCCAAGGCAACTGGAGCCTGCCCTTGGGTTTATTTTTTCTTTTTTCCTTTTTTTCACCTTGAGAGAATGGAGATGAGGCCTTTCTTGATCTCATGAGGGGAAGTAGGATGAAGGGGGCAAGGGAGTAGTAATTAGGGCAGGGAACCTTAGCTAGATAACTGTTGAGTGGGGTTATCCATTGTAGGGGTCTATCCTCCCGAAAAATGGAGCTGGAAGATATAAAACTGCCTCTGCTACAGCCTTCCAGCTCCTTCCAACCCCGGAGGTGGCTTCTTTTTCAGCTCAGGAAGCAGTCTTTCTTGATTCGTCAGGGCCAGGGGAGGTGGGTCAGTTAAGCCATGGTGAAAGCCGGGGCTTTCCAGAGATACTCTCAATGTTTCAACCATCTGTGGAACTTAGGCCTTACATCCATTTCATGTGTTCAGTCCTTCATGGCAGATCCTGGCCCCCTGCTCTGTGGTTGAGATGAGTTTGAATCTGAATTTGTTCATATTCCATGTCTACTTCATGGTCAGGAAGCAGAAGCGGAGTGTTGTTGGTTTGTTGATGAAGAATTCTTTATAAGAGGGGGAAGACAGTAGCATGAAATTAGGCAGCTTACGTATTATTATTATTAAAAGTTCTAGGAGACATAGGTCATATTAATTCAGTACAGATTTGTGTGCTTATCCCTGGATTCCTTGACTAGATTCCACATGACTCCTCCTTTGTAGGCAATGTGTTCTAGACTTCATTGTCCCCAGTGCCTTGTTCCTAGCGTGCCCTAAATTTCTTGATATTAGGAGCTCCAAGTGGAAGAACTACAGATAGTCTGTGTCACCATATTTTAATGTGTCTAGGATGTTACAGTTCTAGAAACCTCCTTTCTCTCCACTGCCCTTTCCTTTCCATTTCCTGGTCCTTATCTCTCCTTTCTAATTAACCCTGGCTGTTATATAATGAAAATTCTGGGAACCAAATGTCCAAATCACAGATCCCCTCCTGGGAACTGCACTTCTACAGAGCAGCTGGGAGCAGGTGGTTTGAATGTCTCGTTTGGAGTTGATAGGAATGGGAGATGTACATGTATGCTGGGTGGGATGTACTTTAGGGTCTGAGCTTCTTGAGTCCTAGAGTCAATGCTTCTACTCATAGATAGATTGCATCTTCCTTCTGTTGTTTTATATGAGGAAATAAAGACAGGAGGTTATAAGGAGCATCAGGAAAAGGAAAAGGAGGAAAGAATGAGACAGGAATCCTTTTTCTTTCTTTCTTTTTTTTTTTTTTTTGTACTGGGGATTAAACCCTTGAACCCAGGGATGCTTAATCTCTGAGCCACATCCTCAGCCCTTTTTTTTTAAAGATTAAATTCTTATTATTTTATTATTGGTTCAACATAGTCTTACATATTAAAGGGAATCATTGCTTCACATTCATATATGCATACCTAATGATAGTAGCCTAAACATGATCCTTGGCCAGGATCTCCCTTCCCCTTCACCCACTCTCTAATCTCATGTCTCCTCTGTAATTCCCCCATGTTACAGCATAAATGACCATATACATATAATTTAATGGTTGAAGTTGCTAGAATTATATGCCTGCCTGAATATATTTGGCTTCTCGTGGAAGTCAAATGTACTCTACAGTATTAATAACACCCCTTTTCCCTCCCTTTCCTTCCTCCCTTTCTTCCCTTTTCGTGTCTATAGTTCCCACAGGTTATGCATTACTTTAAATTTGGTGGGTCTATTAAATAAACTTCACTAACTTTCATCCTATCTTAGGTTTTACTCTAGTTTCCACATTTGAAAGAAAACATTTGGCCCTTAAGTCTTTTGGTTTGGCTTGCTTCACTCAGCCAAATGATTTTTTTTCCATTTCCATCCATTTACCTGCAAAAGCCATGATATCATTCTTACAGCTGAGTAGAACTCCATTATGTGTGTGTGTGTGTATGTGTGTGTGTGTGTGTGTACACCCAGTGAAGGGCATCTAGGTTGTTTTCATTATTTAGCTATTATAAATTGAGCTGCTATGAACATTGATGTAGCTGTGTCTCTGTAACATGCTGATTCTAGTTCTTCTGGGAAAATACCCAGGAGTGGGATAGCTCCCCAGCTATTTTTATATTTTATTTTGAGATAGGGTCTTGTTAAGTTGCTGAGTCTGTCCTTGAAATTAGTGTCCTCCTGCCTCAGCCTACCCAGTTGCTGGGATTACAAGCATGTGACACCATGCCCTGCTGAGCCAGTAATCTTTTTGGAACCTCCTCATTCTTCTCCCTCTTTATAGAGAGAGAAGGAAAGAGAGAGAGAGAATCAACTTAAAAGAGAGAATCAATTTTATTTAGTTTCTCATGTGGCTTTCATTGCTCCAACACTTCGTTGTGTACATGGTTCTGGGGTTCCAACCTGCATCCTTGTGCACACCAGGCAAGCGTTGTAACCACGGAGCCACTGATCCAGCCCTGAATCTCCTCATTCTTAAGGGCCCTGTGGGTGCCTGGAGAGGGGCCGGAACTTTTCCTGGACTGAGTGTGCTGTTGGCTGTTTTCTCTGAAGAACAGGTGTCAGCCCTAGTCCATGTCTTAGTAAATAGCTCATGGGGCTGGCAGGGGAGGTATGCCAGAAATGTTCCTAGAGAAGCATTCAGAGATGGTGATGGTTTGGGCTTGTCTCTTCTTGGCAGACAGCAGTCTGTGTGCCTTGTTGAAAAGGGAGCAACTTCTCTGGTTCAGTAATTCTCAACTTGGAATAAGGTCAACAAAATCCCTTGGACTATACTCCCAGGGATTTGGGAGGCTGAAGCAAGAGGATTGCAAATTTGAGGTCAGCCTCAGCAATTTGGCGAGACCTAAGCAACTTAGATCCTGTCTCAAAATAAAAAAAATAAAAAGTCTGGGGATGTATATCAGTGGTAAAGTGCCCATAGGGCCCATGGATTCAATTTCCAGTTTAAAAAAAAAATCAGCTTGGTGTGGTAGTGCACATCTGTAATCTCAGCAAGCAACTCAGGAGGCTGAGGCAAGAGGATCCCACATTCAAACCAGCCTCAGCAACTTGATGAATCTCTGAGCAACTTAGCAAGAACCTGTCTCAAAATAAAATATTAAAAAGGGCTGGAGAAGTGGGTTCAATTCCTAGAACAACAACAACAACTAAATCATGGGGAATCAAATTGCACAAGTTTTCCATATCCCCTCCTTCACCTTTTGAGAATCAGTGCTCTGATTCTTTCTTTCTTTCTTTTTTTGTGGCGCTGGAGATTGAACCCAGTTCTCATGCATGCTAGGCAAGCAGCTCTACCATTGAGTGAGCCTCCTTACCAGCAGCTGTGATTCTTATTCTTTAGTGGCTAAAGGGGAACTCAGATTGTCTAACTTCTGGCCTCCTTTCTTCTATGTCATTCCTTCTTTTTCTTTGTCTCAACAGCATCTCCTCTTCAGGGACCAGATGTGACTATGAAACCTGGTGCTGCCTTGTCTTCTTTCACTGCGCTTCCCTTTCCCCCACCTGCCCCTGGCCCACCAGACCAGCCACTCTGGGAGCCATCTGCACAGCCCTCGCTGACCTCGGCATTCTCTCCAGGCAACTCAGTGGTGCTCTCTGCTTTCCCCAGTCCCCTGTTGGTGACAGGAGATTCCTGCCCTGGCCCCAGTGGGGCTGGGGCTGGGACAGGGAAGGTCATTGTCAAAGTCAAGGCAGAAGGGGGACCAGTTGAACCCTCTCAAACTCAAAACTTCATCCTTACTCAGACAGCCCTCAGTTGGATTGCCTCGGGTACCCCCTGTGGGGGCTCTGAGGGTACTCCTGCTCAGTACATTACAGCTTCTAACATGAAGACCATCCTGCCCACTGAAGCTGTTGGGGTGAGCCAAGAGGGCCCCCCAGGCCTTCCTCCTCAGGCTCCACCGCCAGCTGCCCAGTTGGCTCCCATTGTGCCCCCAGAAAAATCTTGGCCAGGACCACAAGGGGCAATTGGAGAAGGAGGTCCTGTGGCCACCCAGAAGCCTTCACTGGGTGATCTCGCCTATACTTCTAAGGGCGTTTATGAGAACTTCCGTCGCTGGCAGCGCTACAAGGCCTTGGCCCGGAGGCATGTATCCCAAAGTCCTGATGTAGAAGCGCTTTCCTGCTTTCTTATGTAAGTGGGGGAGAACCAGAGATGAATTATCCTAAGGCTTTTTAATAAGGAGGAGTTTGGGGTGAGCACACTGGGGTTAGGCTACTTAGGAATACTTAAGGGCAGGTCTGGGGAATGAGATGCTTTGAAAAGGAAAAAAAAATCATAATCAGCCTCTTCACCCTCTTCATGGTTTACAATAGGCTTTCAGGTGTCTTCTTCCAAGTAAATTCAAGCATTTTTATGGCAATCCTCAGCTCAGAGACTGTTTCCAGTCCAGAAAGCAAGGAGCAGTGATTGGAGCCTGGGTCTCTGAATCCAAGGTTTGGGGTCCTCCTGATCTTTCTCACTGCTCTTCAACATTGAGTTGAGCCATTCAAACCAGGCAGATGTGGAGTGCTGGGCTCTGACTCATTCCTGTGGGACGGGGAGGACAGTGCTAGGCCAGGCACAGCACTCTGTGCCACACCCCATTATGCTCAGAAGTCAAGTTGAAATAGGGCATGGCACTTTATAGGCTTCACCACTCACTTGATTTGTGATCCTGGGCTGGGCATTTAACACCTTTGCCCTCAGTTTTCTCATCTAAAAAGGGGGTAATTGTCCCTACTTCAGGGGTTGCTGAGAGGATAAAAAGTGCTAGGCAGAGTGCTTGGCATAGAGAGTATGTCATTAAAGAGTAATCATTTTATTATTATTATAAAAAGGCAATCTAAAAGAGGAAAACAGATCACAAAAGACCAAAATGTCCTTGCTTTAGAGTAAGTATATGTTTGGTCAAGGAGCTGTTTTGTTTATAAATCAGTTATTAGTCGTCTGGGAACTTTTCTGTCCTTCCCAACCAGAAGGCTGTCTCTCTCAACTTATGCAAACCACAATATGATGCATCTTATTGGGCTCCATCTTATTGGGCTTTGAATAAACTTACATGTTACTCTTCCAGTGGCATAACTTCTAGTCTTCCCCTTTATCCTGACATTGGATCAAATGAATCAGGAGGCTACCACAAAGTTCTGAATAAAGAGTATTGTACTGATTTCCTATGATTTCAGGATAGTTGAGTTCTCTCTTGAAAGCTAGCAGGCTGAATTTCTAAATCTTAAGCCATTTTGGGTTCTCAAGGTTTGCTTGTAGTCCATTCACTTTTGGTCCTAGCCAAGTCCTGCTTTCCACACTCTGGTACCTAGGGCTGGGTCTCCTGCCAAATGCAGTTCAGACCCTCTGGACCAGTCACCTGGGAAGCTGGTTAAATGCTCAGTCCTAAACCGGGTGTGGTGAGGCTGAGGCAGGAGGATTTCAAGTTCAAAGGCAGCCTCAGCAGCTTAGTAAGTGCCTAAACAACAGTGAGAACCTGTCTCAAAATAAAACAGGTTGGGGATGTGGCTCAATGGTTCAGCATTCTGGGTTAAATCCCTGGTACCAAAACAAAACAAAAAACTCAGTCCTGTGATCATGGGGCACTGCAATCCATGTTAAGTTTCTCAGGTGACTCTGGTGCACAGTAATGTTTGAGGACTCAAAAGGAAACCAGAGAGGCAATAATGAAGCCCTTTAATCTGAGCTCTCACTTTCTTATGCATCAGAAAGGTCTCAAGAGTATTCCTGAAGTGAGGGTCTAGTATTATATTTGAAGGTCTTAGGTTATATCCTGGAGTCTGAAAAACCAATGAATAAAGACACCACCTGTACTTTAGGTGGAGATTCACTTGGTTTAGTGAATGTCTTTCAAAATGCAAGAGGCTCTCTGGACAGGAAGAGTTAAATGTACTTTACAGTGAGTATCATTCAGTTAGGAACACCGATATTTTCTTCCTAATATTTAGTTGAGGACAGCATTGTGAGAATCAGGGGTGGTGGTTTGGTTGATTCAAAAGGTGGGGAGAAGAATCAGCAGTTTGATTTTGTGTGATTTGCAAATGTCAGTTGGAAGAGAGGCAAGTATGAGACTGGGTGGGAGGTTGGGAGCCTGGAAATCTCATCAGAAATGGATGTGACAGGCCTGAGGGTCATGCTAGATTTGATGAGGGGTAGGGGGGATGTGGAATGAGGTGGGCATCAGGACAGGTGCGCAGGGGGCCCACTTTGAGAATACAACTGACCCAATGGGGTTTTTAGTCCAGTGCTTCGCTCTCTGGCCCGACTGAAGCCCACTATGACGCTGGAGGAGGGACTGCCGAGGGCTGTGCAGGAGTGGGAGCATACCAGCAACTTCGACCGGATGAATTTTTATGAGATGGCAGAAAAGTGAGTCTGATCAAGTCTCATTCTCTTGAGGGGGTCTGTATGGCCAAGGTTGGTGCGGCAATGGAGAGAGGCATGTGTCTGGCGGTGGGGCTAATTATTAAGAGGGGTATCAGGCATAGGCTGGGAAAGGAGTCTTGAATCCTGGTTGCTTCTCCCACCACCTTAACTCTGGGGTTTTTCTATCCTACCTATCCTCTCTTGGAAGCTCCCCCACCTTCAGATGTTGAGTCTGTATAACGGCCTTCATGTTGAAGGTCTTAGGATGGGATTGGAGCCAAATATGTGTAAGAATTTCATACTGAAGGGACCTCGTAATGAGGAGGTGGCACGTACTAAGTAGGTTTTTCTCACTGACCAAGTAGCAAGAGACTATTGATGCAGAATTTTTGGATCAACTTTCTTTTGGAAATAGTGGCACAGAAAATCCTTTCCTCCTTATCCCAGGGAGGGACTGGTTCTGAAGAGTTTGGTCAGGGGAAGCCAGGGGGTTGGTTCTTATCTCTCATTTCTCCAGGATTTCCTTGGTTAAAAAAAGAAATCTTACTGGTCATGGTTGTGCATGCCTGTAGTTCCAGATATTCAGGAAGCCGAGGTGGGAGATTCACTTGAGCCCAGGAGTTTGTGGCCAGCTTAGGCAACATAGCAAGACTCCATGTCAGAAAACAAAGGGAGGGGTTGGGGATTTAGTTCAGTGGCAGAGCACTTGCTTAGCATGCACAAGGCCCCGAGTTCGGTCCTCAGCCTTAAAAAAAAAGAAAAAAGAAAACAAAGCAAAATAAAGCTTTCTTCTAAGCTTAGCTCCCACTTTCTCCACTCAAATCTGGATCCACATATCCTAGATTTACCCTCAGGGTCCCACTCCAGCATTCCTGGATCTCAGCACTGCCTCCAGGTGGGAACTGCCTAGAATTTCAATCAGGGTCCTAATTCAGGAATTTCTGCCATTCCTTAGGATTGTGGTTGGGGGCAGGTGAAGCCCTAAAGAAGGGCCCACTTGTGAGGTCTCAGCAGGCTGTTGCATAGGCCTGATTTAATTTAACTAGCCTGCATTTAGTAATGCTGTATACAATTTATTTGGCTGGGAGAGGCAGGTATGGAAAAATAGTAAAAGGCCATAGTTGTCCTGGAGGTTTATAAGCTCTAGATCATTTATTTCCTTAATAAACTTCCTAAGCAACCACTGTAGGTAAAGGGAAGTTGTGGTTAATTCTTGAGTTTCCCCTTGAACTACTACTAGGCTGCTCATGAGCAGCTTCTCCCTGGGTGACTTGACTTAGGCAAGACTGCCTAAATGAGATCATTTCCTTTCTTAGCTATGCTTGGTTGCTGCCTAGTGTCTGGTTCAGGATGGGTTGAGTCTCTTCAACACTGGGGTCTCTTTCTCATCCTCTACAGGTTCATGGAATTTGAGGCAGAAGAGGAGCTGCAGATACAGAATACACAGCTGATGAATGGCTCCCAGGGCCTGTCTCCTGTAGCCCCTTTGAAATCTGAACCTCCAGGGCCTCTGGCCCCTGAGGTTTGCCAGCAACCAGGTAAGGAAGGCTGCCCAATGACAAGGGATGGGCCAAGGCTTGAAGGGAGGAGGCAAACAGAAACTAGCCTTGGATTAGGGAAGTCATCACTATTGCTTCTGCTACTCTTTCCAGAAAATGGCATATATATCAAACAGAATGCCCCACAGGAGGCAGGGTTTCAGGTTGTCCTTGACCTGAATTAGGTACTGATCTCAGTCAAGTGAACTGATTTCGCTCTCCTCTAGACCACAAATAAAGCTCATTTTATGTCATCTGCCTAAGAATTGGGGGCTGGATGAGGGTGTTTCCTGGAATTTCAGGTGCACAGAAAAAGTCCCAATTCTAATTCCTCTTATACCCTCTGGCTTTTAAATCTCCCATGGCTTGTACTCTTTTAGGATGGCTTGATCCAGTCTGGAACCACTTCAATGTACCCAGATTGCTGCCTTTCAAATAGAATTGGGAGGTAGAGGCCAAGGCTTCCCTGCCACTTCCCGTTCCCCTAGTGTACAATCTGTGCCCCTTCCCATTTCCCTAGTGTACATTCCAAAGAAGGCAGCCTCCAAGACACGAGCTCCTCGCAGGCGGCAGCGCAAACCCCAGAGGCCTCCAGTTCCTGAAGCACCCAAGGAGATTCCACCAGAAGCTGTGAAAGAGTATATTGACATTATGGAAGGGCTGGAGGGGAGTCACTTGGCTATTGGGGAGTTGGATGGAAAACAGGAATTGCAACAGGAGGATGAAGCAATATTTCCAGATCCAAGTCTTTTGAGCTACATCGATGAACTGTGTTCTCAGGAGATCTTTGTCTCCAAGGTGGGCTGGGCTGCTTTCTAGCAGGTTGTAGGTTTGGGCACAATGGGACACAACCATCTGGGATTCTGCTGAAGACAGTAGGAAGTAGGCTTTAATCTGTAATTGGTGGTAGTCATGGTTTATAACAAACCATGGTTGAGTGGGAGGTGGGGGCTTGTGGCTTCATCTCTGGAGCCTCTCGGCTCACAGGTTCCCTCATCAAGGATTCATATCACATTTTCTTCTACGCTCCAGGTGGAGGCTGTCATTCACCCTCAATTTATGGCAGATCTGCTGTCCCCAGAACAAGAGAGGGATCCTTTAGCCTTAATTGAGGAGCTGGAGCAAGAAGAAGGACTCACTTTTGCCCAGGTAAATCTGGAAGGAGGGGGCTGGAGCAGTAGCTCAGCGGTTATGGTGCTTGCCTTGCACGCACAAGTACACGAGTACACGAGTTCAAACCCCAGCACCACGTACACAATGAAGTGTCCGAGCAACAAAAGTCCATGAAAAACTAAATAAAAATTGATTCTTTCTCTCTCTCACTGTCCCTCTCTCTTAAAAAAAAAAAATCTGGAGGGAGTTATTAGAACAAGATACTTGCAAGATTTTGTGTGATCCTACACTGTCTTAGAACAGTTTCAGGATTGGGCTTCAGGTGTAGAATAGGTAAGGGACTATGGAAACACAGGAACTGAGAGAGTAAGGGCTCAAAGCATGGGAATAAGGCACGAGAAGGTGGGAAGAGCTGTGGTATGTCTTTGATACCATCAGCTGAACCACATGCTTTTCTTCCCTCTTCTCCCCAAATACCATCTTCTACCACCCGCTCAGCCACCTCTTCTCACAACCATGTATAGAACTGGTATTTGTCCATTCTCTTCCAGCTGGTCCAGAAGCGACTCTCGGCCTTGGAACAGGAGGATGTGGAGGCGCCTCCAAACTGCAGTGCAGCTCAGTTGATCTCCAGTCATTCTGTTTCTGATAAGAATGAAGGTGGGGGTGGGAGGCCTCGGCCCTCACCTGGGCCTCTGGGGGCTGGGGGCACTGTTTGCATTGGAAAGGCTGTTTCTTCAGGAAAGCAGGCAAGAGAAATGCATGGTGGGCAGCCGCGAGTGGGGAAGCGTAGGGATGGGAACACTCTGCCATCCTGTAGTAGCTGGGAGCTGCAGGTAGAACTTGGAGCTTCACAAGGAACTCAGGCACCCTTAGGTACAGAGAGAAGAGGGTCTAGAAAGGTCATAAACCAGATGTCACCATGTCAGAATGGCCATCTGAGAAGTGCTGGGTCCCCTGGGCACTGCCTAGTGGCTAATAGGACTTCAGAGCCTTTGCCCCTTTGCTGGCAGGAAGGCCCACAGCCTAAGAAAGCTCTTATTTTGAATGTTGAACTATCAAAGCCAACTTCTCCACAAGGACAGGGGTTAGAAAAGCAGGTCTTGGGGCTGCAGACAACACAACAGATGGGGGGACTTGAAATGCTTCCTCAAGGGAAGGAGGCTTCAGCAGTGCCCCAGGAAGGCTCCTCCATGTGCAGAGATGACAGAGGTCCTCCCTTGATTCAGAATTGTGATCAGAAACATTCCCCTGGAGCAGCTGGGGACAGGGACAGGGCCTCTCTCAGCCCAGGACTTTGGCTGAGCAGTGAAATGGATGCTGTGGGCTTGGAGCTTCCCTTACAAATTGAAGAAGTCATAGAGAGTTTCAAAGATGGGGAATGTATAACTGAGCACCAAGCACGGGGTACCAGAAACAGCATTTCTCTGGGTCCTGGAAAAACCACAGTGCTTGGCGATGTGGGAGGCAGTGTGGTTCCCTGTGGAGATACAGATGCCAGAGCTGCCCTAGAAAAGAGAAACTACTGCAGCTTGCCAGTACCTCTGAGAGCCAGTAGTCCAGCCTTGGAATCCAAAAAGAATAGAAAACAGAGCCCTGAGACCACACAGGATCCCACTGACCTCTGGGATGAAGGCTGTTCAATACTGGAAAGCAGAGTTGGTACCTCCACACTGGGGTCTTCAAAAGAAACCCTGCTGCCTGCATGCCAAAGCAATCTCATCCTGGGGACCCAGGATGCTTCCTCCTTCTCAAAGGCCAGAAAGGAGGCAGGGAGCAGAGGTAATCCTTTTTCTTCTCTGTTGGAAACCACAGAACACATCAACATACTAGATGTTAGAGATAACTGTGGCCTCCAGCTTGCGGTCAGTGAGGATACCTGTCCAACAAATTTTACTTGTTATGATCCTCAAGGAGGGGCCAGGGAAGATAAGGGTTTGTCCAAGCCCAATGACCTTGTTCCTTTACCAGGAAATCAAGAGGCCTTTACACTCAGGATCCCCAAATCAACATCTCCTCACCAGGGCCTTCGGAGCTCTTCCCCTAGATGGGGAACCAGGGATGCTTTAGTTCTGGGAGAAACTTCTCCTATGAGTAAAACACACAACTTAGATGTGGCCAAAGGAAGGGAGAAAGAGGAGGAGGGAGATGAGGAAGATGAGGGGCTTTCCAACTTTGCCTACCTCTTGGCCTCAAAACTTAGTCTGTCCCCGAGGGGGCCTACCCTCAGTCCTTGCCAAGCTTCAGGAGGTAGGGCTGTCCAGAGAGGATCCCACTCCTCTGCTGAAGAGAAAGGCCTTAGCCAAGCTCCATACCCTGTCAAGTCTGGGAAGCGAGCTGCAGTTGGAGGTCCAGTCCCTGCTGAAAAGAGATCCCAGTCAGCAGCTCAACTTGGGGTCTCTGGGGAAAAACCCCTGGCTCTGGGAGCTGTGCGACCCTCACAGCCTCGTAAAAGGCGGCGTGACAGTTTTGTCGCAGGCAGAAGGAAGAAACGTCGTCGTAGCCAGTAGGAAGCAAAGGGGCCTTCTTATCTCACCTGCAAGTCCCAGAGGTGGGTGCCCCAGAGTAGATTTTACTGCTGCTCACCTGTGGAGAATCAGCCTCAGCCCAGTGCTGTTTTGTTGTTCTGCAAAAGTGGTTGATGAGCCTGGCCAGGTCGTAGATTCCCTTAGTGGGAAGGACCTTTGGAAGGAGTTGTATGGAAAATAAAGATTTCTTTCGTTGGAAAGTTCTCTCCATGTGCCCTTCATCTGTACGAACACCTTTGCTTCTAAATATGTTATGCAAGATGTTATGACAGTAGGTAGGGGGAGTTTCAGAGTCTGTGGATCCAGGTACCCTGCCTCCAGGCTCCCTGCAGTTTCTTCTTTGTAACAGACTTTCATTCAGGCTGTGATAGGGCCCAAAATAGTGTTTTCCAATATCACTTTATTCCCTTTACACAAGTGTGGGCTCGGCATTGGGAGGGATTATGTGGATGGGTATTCTATCACCATCTACCTTTCCTTAAGATGTTTTTTTTTAACCTGTTAGATCTCTGGGACAGAGATCTAATTTCCTGAATCTAATTAATTTTCCTTATTCATGTTCAGGGGTCTTCTTTTCTTCCTTGAAGAGGCTGTACAGAAAGGACTGATGTGTCCTCAGCTCATTTTGTGGCAGGGAAACTGACCCATGTGGTTGGTCTGTCCTGTAACGGGGAGGCTCCTTCCTTACTGACACAGCTCTCTGCTCCCGCTACAGGCAATGGAATCAAGTCTCAGTAGGACTATTAAATATGGAATGGTAGTAAGCTATTTTTTAATCTTTAATGAGGACAGAACAAGAGGGAATGGGATAAAAAGAGGTTCATGAATTAGTCCACTAAAATGTGCATATTTAGGAGATAACAGAAAGGGAGGGTATGAGATCTCTGTATAATTTCTGTAAAAGGAAAGAGCCGTATCTGTCTGGGATTGAGAGAATTCATCCAGCTATGCCCCAAAGGACTGACCTTTGGAACCTCCTCGATCTTCCAGTGGGCATCCTGTAACCATTCATTGTCTTTCCAACTAATGATACCATCCATGTGACTGAGCTTCACTTTTTTTAATAGATATAGATTTATATTTATATATAAAATAGTTTTTTACAAAAAAACCCAAACAAAAAATTAAAATAAACTTAAACAAACAACAAAAAAAATGAAACAGAAGCAGAGATGGGGTTGAGGCATAGGGTAGGCCCCTGGCGCTGCCCTGAGTCTGCGGGGCTGGATTTAAAGCTGAGGAAGAAGGGGTGGGAGACTGAGGTGCTCAGTCGCCCTTCTGTTTGGGCTCTTGCATGGTCCCATTGGCCAGAACAGTGGGGCTGACTGGGGAGGTGACATTTGGTATCTGGGAGGTGCCTTGTGGGGTATGTGGGGGGCGCAAGTAGGTGCTGAAGAGCTTCCCATGGAGTGGGTCATGGAGGGAGAAGTTCTGGAATTGACCTGGACAAACAAGAGTGAGTTGGGGAAAAGTTAAAAGACCCGATAATGAGAAGAAGACACCCCTCTCTTTACTCAGAACTGAGATGTCCTGCCCCCTCTAATCTCCTTTAAATTCTCAAATCCAGGTTTTTGTCCTCTTTTCCCTTCTAGCCTGTTCCTCCCAGCCTCAGCTCTGACAGAGGTTCTATTTCCCCAACACCAACTGCTAACCCTTGTTCCCTCCTGACCAGTACTTTCTCCTCCAAGTCCCTGGTGCTGATGGCGCCTAAGTACTGGGCAAGCTGAGAAGGCAGTGACTCACGGAGGGAGAGGCCCTGGCTGGGTCCTGCCTGGCACAGCTCAGCATGCAAAGTTATGGCAGCAGGCAGAGGTGAACCCAGCAGCAGGTGCAGGATGGTGCTGAAGCCGTCTCTGTACAGCAGGCGGCCAGGCCCTTCTGCCTGCTCTTCAGCAAAAAGCTTGGGAAAGAAAAGGATGCAGGTCAAGCTCTGTCCCCACGCCACTGACTCACACTGCCCCACAGGTCTGCCCAATGGGTCCTTCCCTTCAAAAATAAAAGCACTGCACAAAGGCCCCCTCTGACCTTTGGGACCCTTTCTGCAGAACTGTAAACTACAGCTTCTGCCCTCTTGTTCCCAGCAAGACCTCAACACAGAGACACCAGGGCTCTGCAGCTTTGTGAAGTGTGGTATTGGGAAGGATACCAACTGCCTACTTTCCAGAAGCTATTAGGAACAGTGCCTTATACAGGACTCCTGGTATCATGTGAGCTTAGCCACAAAAGCTCCCAACTTCCCAGGTACCTCAAAGGCCAGGCGAGTCAGCTCCTCCAGGTTCCTGCCTCCATCTAGAGCTGCTAGTGCAAGTGCCACATCTCGGAAGTCCACCAAACCCTCGGCATCCTGTAGGGTGAAAGAGAAACCAGGGTGCTGCTGGGACCCTGCATCCTCCCTCCCTGGTCCTCCCTCTCCTCAGCAGACATGTTTGGGATGCTGTGAGAGCTCCCAACTCTGCAGGATCCCTCAGGCCACAAGCTTGCTTCAGCTATCCCAAATCACCTGGTGACAAAGCTCTCCCATAAACAGATCTCCTAGGAATGTTAGGGAATCCCTCAGGTATGCCAGAGTTACCATCAAGTATCTGACATACCATGAGGGCACTCCTGCCCAAAGCTGGACAAACTGGTTCTCTCCTCTGACTCAGCCTATGTGGGAGAACTGGTCCCACAGACTGAAAGGGGACCACTGGCCTAATTCTCATGAAAAAAAATCCCAAGTGGGATGCTTGATGTGTCAGCTCTATGGGGAAAGCACATAGGTAGGTCATTTTAGGAACATCTGCCACAATCTAAGACATCTATAAACCTGGTCACTCTCTGTACTTTCAGAGAATGTTGAGAGCCATAGTCTATATCTTAGATTAAAAAGAGCTCTCGGGGGCTGGAGCACATGCCTGGCATGTGCGAGTACCCAGGTTTGAACCCCAGCACCACATACACAACTAAGTATTGGAGAAACAAAGGCCAGATGGAAAAATATAATTGATTCTCTAACACTCTCTCTTTAAAAAACCAAAAAACAACTCTTTGGGCAGCAACACATGATCTAGGGGAATCATAGATATGCAGGGGAAAGAGAAGGGGAGGAGAGAGGGAGGGAGAATAAAGAGGGATCTAGGGAGACAACAATGTATCATGCTCTTTACCGCCCCCCCCATCCAAATAATACTTATGCAATCATTTAATTCTAGAAAATTCACAATCTAAACATTTCAGTTGTAGGGGCAAACTATAGAAGAATCAGATTGGGGTGTGGGTGATGTGGGGGTAACTCTGGCTTAGGAGCAAATGTATACCGCATTGTTACTTTATACACATTTATGATTGTATAAGAACTCAACTCCTTAATTAAAAATTAAAAAAAAAAGAGCTCTTTGGGACTAATGTTGGTTGTTAATAAACATGGAATCTTCTAGAATTATAATTTCACAGGGAAATGGGTTGCATCCTAAGGAAACAGTTTGCCAAGATTCTTGAGACTGTTCCAGAATCCCCTAGAGAAGTTATAGGACATTTGGAAAAAAATCTGCACAAGTATTCCAAGTACTCCTGGATCTCAAATTCTCTACTGTCTAACCTATCCAGTGGTGTGAAGCCCCCCACCCAGCGCCCCACATGGTCATATGATGCCCATCTCTTCAATCTCTAAAGTGGCTTCAGAAATCAATGGACCTTAATTGGGGGCAAGCTTACAGACTAGGGGTTGGACAGGGGGTATAGGGAGGCGGGAGTAAAACGGGGATATATGATGTGTGCATGTATGAAAATTTAACAACAAACCCCTTCAATATGTAAAGCTATAATGAAAATTTTGTTTCTAAAAAAAAAAAGCAGAATCTGGGGCTGGAGTGGTGGCTCAGGGGTTAAGGCGCTTGCCTGGCATGTGCGAGTAAGCAAATTCAAACCCCAGCACCACGTATACAAAAGTCTCAGAGCAATGAAAGCCACAGAAAAAATGAAACAAAATTGATTCTCTCTCTCACTGTCCCCCTCTCTAAAAAAAAAAAAAAAAAAAAAAAAGCAGAATCTATTGAACATTCTCTCACAAAACTGCTTCCACATTTGTATGAAAAGAATCCATTAAAATATATTACAAAACTGAAAAAAATTGTTGGACCTCACTGATGGTTTATTTTTTATTTTTTCCCTTATTCCTCCTAACAATTAAAAACACTGCTCTTACGTAGGGCGTGGTGGCACATGCTTGTAATCCCAGTGATTCGGGAGAATTAGAAGTTCAAGACCAGCCTCAGCAACTTAGCAAGCCTTAAGCAACTTAGTGAGACCCTGTCTCAATGTAAAAAATAAAAAGGGCTGGGGATGTGGCTCAATGGTAGAGAGCCTCTGGGTTCAATTCCTAGAATTGAACAAATAGAAACAATAGAAACCAATGACGACAATAGAAACCAAACGACTGCTCTTCTGTGCACTGGATACTCACCAAAAAAACAAAAAACAAAACAAAAATACCTCAATCTTCCAGTGGATCCTGGAAGATAGTCACTTATCAATGGTGGTCAGAATACCCAGTGTAGACTCCCAACTGGACATCCAATGAGACTGACATGGCCAGTAGGATATCACTTCTAAAGTCTGAACATGTCAGTCTGGAGTGCTTCCCTGCTCCTGCTCTCTGCATTCCAGCTCCTTTACCTGCTGGAAGTAGCTGAAGGCACCAGCCACTGTATGAGGGTCCGAGAGCTGTAGCTGCCTGGCAAACTCCTCCTGGCTGATCATTCGACTCCGGCCTGGCTCTGCCCCAGTGTCCACACAGCCAGGAGACAGCCTACAACAGAGTTGTTGAAGGCAGAGAGTTGACTCAGTTTCTTTCTGGATACACCATGCACCCACTCATTCTCCCAGCACAGGTTCAGCTGCTGGATTCTCCCCCCACCCCCAAACTGGGGCCTCTATCACTGAACTGCATCCCCAGTCCCTCAGCTGTTGTTTTTCTAAGAAAAAAATGACTCAATCCCTTGAAAGCTTTTCTTACTCTTCTCATGTTATTACGTATCTTCCGTTTCTCCTCTCCCTTCCTTTTAATTATCTTTTCTTATTAAGCTCTTCTATTTTCCCTTTTAAAGACTTTCCTTCCTGTCTCCCACTTCTCCCCTTTCATTTTCTCTTTCTGTTTGTGACAACACTTGTACCTTCACCTTCGAGGCTACTTACCCAGCTTTCCGAAGCACTTTTCCCAGTTCCCAGAGCTGCGGCTCCAATGCCACCTTCAGCCGGCCCACCACAATCACAGGCAAGCTCCCTACAAACTCACATTCAGTGGCTGGAATGCCCAGGGCCCTATAGGATGAAAAGGAATGGAGTGTGGGGGCAGGGGGAGAAGAAACTGAGGGCTTATACTCTGGCCTGCTGACCAGGGAGGGGTCAGGTACCTTTATCTTCCCCCACCCCTCAGCCTCAGCTGTGCCATAGCCCAGCCTGTCCTGCCCCCTTACCTTTGCCTCAAAATCTCCCCCTCCCTGCCTCTCTCAGGTTCCTTTTCCATGTGTATCTGCTCCAGGAAATACTTTGTGGAACACTCACTGTGCCATGACCTTCTGGACGTTGTTGGCATAGAGGGTGGGGTCCCTGCTCTCCTCAGGGCTGGGTTGATACACAGGGAGGAACTGAAACAGATATGCACAATTCTTAGCAGGACTTTGAAGTGAGGGTTGACCATTCCCATTCTTTTCCCAAGGCTTTAGGCATCTGCTGTGAGGTCCTTTTGGGATTCTTACCTCCACATCCACGATGCTGCAGGGCTGAGAGGCTGTGAGCCAGAGAACTTTGAGTCTAAGAGAAAAGAGACCACCATGCTCACTCATCTCTAGCCATGGGCTCCTCCTACCCTGAGGAGGGAGTGGAAAAATTCTATCCAATTATATAAATAAGAATCGACCCTTCACCATAGTTAGCTGGGTGAATGTGCAGTTGATAGACCAAGAAAAGGTGCAGGAAGGTGACAGGGAAAGCAAGAAGAGCTGCAGGGATATGCCAGAGGAAGAACTGTGGGCAAGAGGAAGCTTGGGTAATGAGGAAAAAGGCAAGAGGTATGGCTGGTGGGGGTGTCTTAAGAGCCAACTGAGGAAGGAGATCACTTAGAAACATAGGAAAGTGAGCGAGGAGTGGTAATTATAGTAGGACTAATGTAGGTGGGGCAGGGGAAAGCAGAACCAGATCATATTAGAGGTCAGAAGGAAATAGGCCTCTCTTCCTCTAGTTCTCCCAGTCCCAAAATCAAGGAGGCCATTCACCTTGTCTTGAGAACAGAGGATGGCTCAGAAATTGATAGACCCTGATCCCCACCCTCATACCCAAAATACCAGAACTCACACTCCAGGCCCCCTCCATGCCCAGCTGGTGGTATCCTATGGGAGAAGGGGAGGCAGAACATTACTCTCCTTTCCTAGAACTGGCCACTTTTCTTAGACTTGGTCCTAACTTGCCTTGGGCCCCATCCCTAGATGCACATCCCAACATGGCACCAAAGGTTTTCACTTAGGGTGGATTCATGCTCCCACTTCCACCCATCCTTGAACTAAGACTCACCAGACTGTTCGGGTAGCGGATGAGGACAGGCTGCACAGGCACCCCTGCGATGAAGGCTCCTAAATCCCATTTCCACCCCCACCCCCAGGAGCAGAGGTTAGTGTATGAAGTACCTAGATGGCATAAGGTGTCCAGGTCTGGGACAGTTCCCAATTGAGACCTGGCCTTGCTCTATTCATTTATAATTTTCTGACTTAACATGTCATCATTAGCTAAGCAGAGATCCCTGTCCCTTGCCCTACCCCCCACACTCTCCACCTTTCTGCTTCATAGTTTATTCCTCCCCCAAACTGAAACTCATTTTTCCCACTGCCTTACCACCCACGGTCATTTTATGCACCTGGTTTGAACTTAAGCAAAGCCTTCTTGTTAGAACAGGTGCCTTCAGGAAAGAATAGCACCTGGGGAAAAAAACCCAAAAGAGCAGAATGAGGTGGGGAGGAAAGGGAAGCCTCTTCAGGAGCACACAGAAGGTGAGGAGAGGGTCTCAAGACCCATACCCACCTGGGGCCACTTGCCTCCTGAGGTGGCCCGCCTTCGGACCTCCTCCACCACTCTGCGACGAGAAGCTGGGTCATGCCGGGATACTAGGATGGCTTGGTTGAATCGAAGAAGGGCTGGGGGTGGAAAAGCCACTAGGAGGTGTCACTTGGTCCCTACTGAGGGCATTAACATCTGCAGCCTCCATTTCCTCAATAGTATGAGATGTTACTTAGTTATTGCCCTGGGCACAATGTCTTTATTGCACCTTGTCCTTACAGAGAGCTGATCAGCACTCCCTACAGGACCTTCTCTATGCCCTAGCCCGCAGAGTCTAAGAGACTGGTTGACAAATGACTTTGAGTTACATTTCATTTGCTAACAGTCAATATCCCTTTTAACTTCTTCCTCCCTGCCTATAGCCAGTTCTTCCCTCCATATCTCAATTCCTGACTTTTTCCCCCAGAGTTGTCATCCCCCACCCTTCACTGTGTTGAGCTCCCTTACCTCCAATGACAGGCACCGATAGGTTTTCAGCTCGGGACACAACCTTGGGCAGATCACAAGGCAGCAGAACAATGGGGTCAAAGAAAGTGGAATGGGGGGCAGCAACTAGCACTGGGGCTTGGAGACGGGAGGCCCGTTGGCCTCGAACACGAATCCGGAGGAAGCCCAGCAGGAAAAAGAGTAGGCGGCTCAGGCCCAGAACTCCATTGTGGCACACAGTCCTACCAGGGCAAAATTGGGTTTTCAGTAGGGGCGGGGGAAACAGTTCTGACCTTTGCCCACTCCCTGTTCAGGCACCTGGGAAAGTAGGGCACTCCTCTTTTCTACTCAACAACTTTGGCTATGGGGCTGAAGTTTCTGACCCCTCTGGGACAGACACATCACCTAGAGGTGAGGTACTGGGTACCAGGCCTGGGCTTGGCTGACTTATCTCACCTACACAGACTGGATGGAATAGATTGAGAGCCTTCCTCCTCCTTTTCCAAGAGGGAGCAGAATGGACAACAGGGAAAAGTAGGGTATCTGGGGCTGACCCCCTACTTACTTCCTCCATCCTGTAATTGGCTCCTGAAGCTGCTCCTCAGTAAGACCTGCTACTTGAAGCCAAGCAAAGGGCCAGAGGAGAAAGAGGACGATAAAGGCCAGAAGCACTCGGATGGGGGCCAGCAGTGCCCCCAGGAGGCAGAACTGCAGAGGGCAGGAGAAATGTCAGTTAGGGCTGGGAGATGCTCTTTCCAAGGCATCCGATCCCACAAGGATGGACTCAGGAGCCACTGCCCTTTACAGGTGACACACCACGTAGGAACAGGAGAGGGGATTGGGATCCCAGTGGCATGAAGATACCAGTAAGGGAAAGAGGATCAGAGATTAATAGCATCAGGAGCCTCATTTTCCCCTCATTTGGTTACCACCCCACCTGTAAAGGTGAAAGTCATAAAATACACCTAGCACTTGGAAAGGCTGTTAAGAGGAATTAATGAGAAAATGTGCCCAGCACTGTGCTTGCTGTAGGGTAGGCTAGAGACACGTTCTGCTCCCCCACATCCCTTTCCACAAATAGTTCCTGCCTGTGTCCAAAAGAAACCAGGTGCACAGCTCTTTCCACTTTGAGCCTGGGTTGCAGAGTGGACTAAGAGGTCCATTTTTCAGGCCTCAAGTTGGTCTCCAGCACTACCCAAGAGGAAAATCCTTTGTAATGGGGGATGGGATAGGGAAAGGCTCAGTTTTACTCGCATGATAGGAGTTGCCAGGAGTCATAAGTGACTCCAATAGGATGCTCTGGGGAGATAGCAGGTAAACAAACCTAGCTGGAGTCTGCCTCCGGGGAGGTGATGATAGCAGAAACCTCGGACACTTCCGACACTACCTCCCAGGTCCCCCAGGCTGGTGCGGCCCTCCACTTCCTGTAGCCAACCCCTTTTCCAGGCTCCCTGCCCCCAAGAAGAGGTACTGCAGTGCGGGGAGGGGGGTGGCGGAAAGAGGGGGTGTTGGAAGGGCACAGGGACGCAGTCTCTGGGCCCAGGAACTGGGTCCTAAGTCAGAGCCCCAGAAAATCTGTCAGTAAACCCCTGCCCCCACAGCCCAATTCCCTCCTAGTTCGTCAGCCTCCGCAGGATGTAATCCGCATTCCCCACTGTCCTCCATCTCTCCTACCCCTGGGTCCCCTGCAGTCCTCCATCCTCACCTACTCAATTCTTCCACACCTTCGAGCTTGTTTGTCAAACGCCCAAGCCCGCGTCCCCTCCAGGGCTCCTCGCCCACCCCCCAGCCACCCCCACGTGCGCACCTCCCGGCGCCCGCTCCGCAAGCCTCTCAGCTGCCTGGTTCCTGGATCTCCGAGCCCATTTATTCCTCGGCTCTACACAGCCCCATTTTCCCATCTCCAAGAGTCCTCCCAACTCCCCCCTGCCCACACCTTACCTTAACCCTCTGAAGGCGCGAGAGATGTAACTCATGCACGAAGGGGTTGGGGGGCGCTGGGGGCTCGGGGATAGGATCCTGGGGGGCCCAGTCCCCCGGACTTCCCTGGCTCATGGCCGGAGATGGTGGGAGGGAGGGCCTCGGCCCCCGCCCCGGGCCCCGCTCTGCAGGGGAGCGGCTGCTCCTGCAGCGGCGGCGGCGCTCTGGCCTGGCCCCGCCTGGTGCGGGCCGCCGGGGGCGGGGAGCAGGCTGCGCGGCCCGGCCCGCTCGCGTTGTCAGGGCGCCGGCCGAGGGGCGGGGCTTGCAGCGCCGGGCGCCGGTGCTGCTCCGCGGTTCCTGCAGTCCCTATGGCCATTGGGCCGCGTCGGCGGTCTGCGCGATGCTCCGGGCCTGGGCGCTCCGGAGAGCCGCCGCCCCGCAGGCCACCGGCTTTGAGCGGGAGTCGGGCCGCGAGGTGGGAGCGCCGCTAAGAGCGCCCTCGTCCCTACCCGGGCACCGCGGTCACCGTGCGAGCGCCTGTCGGGGTGTCCCCTCAGGCTGGTGGGATGGAGGGGTGGGATGCAGGGCGCCGAGGCCGACTGCTCCGGATGCGGGCGAGACCTGCTGTCCCAGCGGGCTTCCTGGCCCTGTTTTCCTCTTCTCTACGGCCGACCACCTTCCCTTCCCGATGCGGAGCCGCCATAGCTCGTGCACTTGGGGCGCGCGCTCGCCCTCTGGTGGGCGTCCTGCGCGTCGCAGCTCTTCGCGTTCGCGTCCTGCGGCTGGACGGAACCCGGCCACCCGCAGTCTGGCTGCCCCAGGCGCGGGTGCGCTGGCCCCTGTGCCTCCCCGGAACCCGGGAAGGCCGGCTGGGGGAGATAGCGGCGGTCCTTGTCTGTCTGTCTCTCTCTCTGGACTGCAGAGGACACAGTAATCCTGATTACCTACAGTTCCCAAACTACACTAGAAGACAGACTTAACCATGTCAGGCCGTGGAGCGCTAAGGCGTCAAGGAATTGCGTGGAGTTTGAAATCCACAGCTGGGCAAATTTATAATACACAGGAGAAAAAAGTGGCTTTTTAGGAAAAGAAGCTACTTTCAATTAACTTGTTTTACTTCTGCCCAGTGAATCGGAAACCAAGTTGAAAGTAGAAAGTGAAGGAAAAGGAGAGGACTGTTCTGTTTTGTTTTGTACCTGGATTGAACCCAGGAGTGCTTAACCACTGAGCAACATCCCCAGCCCTTTTTGTACTTTTTATTTTGAGACAGAATCTCGCTAAATTGCTGAGGTTGACTTTGAAGGTTGGAAATCAACTCAGGATCCTTCTACCTCAGCCTCAGCCTCCCCAGCTGCTGGGATTATAGGCATGAGTCAGCACATCGGTTCCACTTGCTCCAGGAAATTTTCTGAGCCCAGGCTGAGGTAGGAGGGTTCACAATCCTGTTGACAACAAAGAAGTACAAGGACATTTTTTGATTATAATAGGGAAGTCTTAACACAAATCCATGTATAATTCCTGAACTTGAAAAAAACTAGAGTTCATTTTACCACATTCTCACTGAAAAAAAGTGCAATTTAATTAATCTCCTTTGCCTTGTTATTGGGAAGAAGAAAATTTAAGGAATAGTATAAAGTTTGGGTGTTACTCAGGTTAGGAGGCTCAAGAAAGATTTTTTTTTTTTCAGTAGCCAAAGAATGATAAGGAGGGAACTTTGCTTACAAATCAACTTCACAACTCCAGAGGGTTTAAAGTGTTACAGATATGAAAGGGATAATGACGGACAAGCATAGGCTAGAAAAGGAGAGGAATATTCATGTCTTTTCTGGAACTAGGGGGAGATGTTATAGGAACTCAGGGGCCACCTCTTTTCACTCTAAGGTAGGCACAAGTAAAGTCAGTGTGGTCTTTAGGACCCTGAAGAGTGACCTAGGCAACTTTTATCACCATAGCCCACATCAGAGGTGTTACCTACGGCAAAGCTAGTGAAAGACTAATAATGTATAGTCCAGCTGTGTGATCTCCCAAATTAGTGATTGTAAGATAATTAAGAACAAGTAAAGTTAGAGAGTTTATTTAGATTTTTGCTAACCTATGAAGTGCTGGGAGAAAGAAGAGG
>PVKS010007573.1:0-72274 GCA_004027875.1 Aplodontia rufa | reverse complement strand
ACAGTGGTGGGAAGGGCAGAAAGAATGCTTATAAAGAAATTTTTTTTTTTTAAGAGAGAGGGACAAAGAGAGAGAAGGAGTAGCTAGAGGAGGAATGGGAAAGGGAAGAGGGGGAAAGGGAAGAGGAGAGACGGAAGGCAGAGAAGGAGAACAACAACAATTAAAAACCCAACAGTTTAAATGAAAAGAATAATGAAGGTTTCAGGTAGTTACCACGATGCTGAAGATGTGCTTTCTCCCAGAGCTCAGCCCATATAAAGGAGCTTCAATGGCAGACTGTTGGGGTTGGTGGCAAGGAGAGGTTGATGGATTCGGGAAATGAATGATTTTGATGAGGTACAGTAATGAATCATTACATCAGGTCTTATTTATAGCCAGTAAGCACTGCTATTTTTTTTAATACTCCTGAACCTTTGGGAGAATATTTACTGTGGTCAGAGGCAAAATTATGAGTAACTTCTCCTATCTGCTAGTTTGATCTGGCATCATATAGACAGAACAATTGAATGGGTTTTTTTGGTTTTTCTTTTTTCTTTTTTTTTCTTTTTTTTTTTTTTTGGTGTTAGTGAGAATTGCTCTACCTCTGAGTTACATCCACAACCCTTTTCTTTCATTTCATCTCTCTATTTCATTTAATTTATTTCAAAACAGGATAAGTAACATGCCCAGGATGGTAACTTGCTCCAACCTGTAATCTTCCTATCTAAACCTCTCAAGGAACAGGAATTACAGGCATTACCCTACAATTGACATAAGTGGTACAATCTTAATTATGACTTCTAAATTTGAATAAAATCAGTAATTGTACATTAAAAGTGCTTAGCTATTGTTCTGACACGAGATTATTTTTGCATTGCTTTTAATATTTGAGGGGTCAATATTTATATAGCATAACTTATGCAATATGAATATTTATAAATTATGTAATCATTAGTAAATCATTAATGAGAAAAAATCACTGAGAAAACAGCAGAATATGTGGATGAATATTCTTATCTTTTAACTGTAATAGCTATACATCTTGAAATTGGTTAGGAAAAAATAAATCATATTAACAATGAAAAGTAGTCTGGAATCATTTTAGCATTGCAGATGTCAGAATAGACAGTAGAACATTTTGATAAAATACAAGAATCAATAAAATTGAACCACACAAGAAATATATGAGAGGATTTTCACTCTTCGTGATATTACACTGAAGCCAAATGATGCTCAAAAGTTATGCCATTAATACTTCCCAATGCTATGATTCAGCTATTTCACTAGAATTAAGCTACATTTGATTGAAGAGCAGGAATCCAAAGGGTAAAATTTGAAATCATAAGTGGAGAAATCATTAAAGAAATGAAATCCTTAAAGCATTTTATGGTAAAACATTATAAAAATATTCTTTCAAAGACTATTGATGAAGCAAATTGAAAACATTCAGACTTTAACATGAAAAATTGTAATGATCTGTACTCAACAGTTAAAACCTTGAGCACTTTAAAACATTTAATATGTACTGAGACTTCAAAGCATAATATTAATCCCTTTATATATGGTTGACTGGCTGTAAAATGAGTATTTTCATGACAATTAAATTTCAAAAAAATAAAATTAACACATTCTTAATACTATCTGTAAAGATTTACTTCCTCTAAACCAATATACTTAAGTAATTTCCTTAAAGTATAAAATTCATGCTTTAAGATTATTTCATGTTTATTTCTCACAATATTAAAGCACCAATGTTTGTGCTTTAAAAAGTTTTTACGGGGAAAAATATATGAAAACATTATTGAATTTTATTACAGTTAATAATATCTGTAGAACAATAGAAAGAAAAATCTACCATTTGAGCCAAAATCTTGAGTAAGTTTAGGAAGATTTTAGAAAGACACTTATTTTCCATATGAAATTATCTTTCACAGATGCAATAAAATGAAATGACTTTAAATGTTTTTTACCAAGTAAATTTCACAGAGAATTAAAAACCAATAATTGAAAACAAAGAACTAAACAAGCAAATTTGGAGACTGGTGTTTAACCTCAAGGGTAAATGACATGAAAATTTGAAAATTATCAAGTCTTGTAAGTTAATGGAAAAATAATAATCAATATAAAATGCAATTGTAAGAGTACCTTAGCTTGCAAAAATACCATCTAAGACACACACACACATATGTATATACATATGTGTGCATATATATATATATATATGCTTATATTTGGTATTAAAATAGAAATAACTCAGTGTATTAAACCATGAAGACAGATTTGATGAATAATATTTAATTAGTTAACTGAAGGAAACTTTGGTAATGATGCAGAAACCCTGGAAATGAACTCATATGATCCAAAATTAAATGGAAAAAGATACCTTCTGAGAGTGAAGATACTGCATTGCACAATGTTTACATGATAGGCAATGTTTGGAAAAAAGTAAAATTTATGCATGTACTCCTTTTGAATTATGAAATATTGAAATTGACAAATGCTATTAATAATTTTCAGTGGATGAAAACTAAGCATTAATTGAAATCAATTCAATTATTTAAATGAACCCCTTAATTAAATATACCATCATTATATTGGTTAATAATAAACATTATTGTATCATTTCAAAAAAATCATAAATTTGAGAAAAATGTTAATAGACTTTCTCTTAGCTCCATAAGTTGAAAAAAGAATCAACTTCACAAAAAACAAATCGTGGACATCAAAGTGTGTGGAAAACTAATGGAAGAGTTTGAAATCATTACTGATATCAGACTATGAATTAGACATAAGAACAGTGTAGCTGGAAAAACAATTAAATAAGGGAGCCATCTGACTCAGCCTCAACACACAGATCCAGGCCTCAGTTTCAGGGCCTTCAAGAACACACAAGACATCCGCACCCACCACTCTATTGGTGCCAGCCTGCCAAACTGCTACTGCTCAAGGACCCAGGCATCAGATTAGGGGCCTTCAAGTACTTATAGAACACCCACACTCAGAACCCCACTGTAGTAGACAGATGCAGCTGCTGCACACAGATACAGGACTCATGTTTGGGGCCTGCAGTCACTCACAGGTCACCCACACTCATGATCCCCCACCACAGTCACAACATATCCGGCTACCACAGCTATTAGCCACTCTGGCACAACCTGTACCTACCAGGTCCAGATATATGGGGCCCATACCCACTGCCAAGGATCCCAGGTTCCATGGAGGCATTAAGGTAGACCATCCCAGCTATCATGGAACCTCCAGAAATAGCAATGCACCTGGCTGCTGCACTTCTACCATCCAGCAGGCTGCCCCACACTCCCAACAGATTCCAGATCGATACCCTGAAGCCTAAATCCATAAAGTACAGCAAAACAAGATTCCAGGCACAAACAGCTTTTTGGAAGAAGTTGGTCATCAGAGGTGTGCTGTTTGACCCAATCCTTTGACCTGCCAGGAAGTAGCTCTTGAAGATCTGCCTACCTTCACTACAAGGATAGTCAATTCAGAGATCCAGAAGATTATTAAAAAAGAGGAATCAAAATAGAAAAGGTTCACCTCAAATCCACAACTCCCCAACCAAGGGACACACAGACAAGAAGCAAGAGGAAAACTTAGAAACAATTGCCAATGACCTGATTACTAAAAGAAACAATGAACTAAAAGATTTAATGAAGATACTAAGTGAAGTGAGAAAACTCAAGAGATGAAAAACTCTATTATCAAGGAAATAGACATACTGAGAATGAAAATAACAGAGCTAAAATCTTCAGTCAATCACATCATAACACTGATGAAAGAATTTAGTAATAGACTAACCTTTATAGAAAACAGAACCTCAGCTCTGGAAGAAAGAAATCCCCATGATGAAGATACACTGAGTAAGCTTGATTGAATGTATTACAAAACAGAATAAAAGCTCACAGAACATGTGCAGTATTTTCAAAATGTCTCAAATAAAATCAGAAGAAACATTCTAAGGGTAATTGGGATACAAGAAGAAATCAAAACAAAAATGAAAAGTATAAAGAAAATTCTCAATGAAACAGTTAAAGAAAAACTTTCCCATATCAGAATAGAGTCAGAAATGTCCATCCAGGAAGCATACAGGACACCAAAAATGCCTAATCAAGTGAAAAGTTCATCAAGATACATCATATTCAATATGTATAACAGGGAAATGAAGGAAAGAATATTAAAAGTGGCATGAGTAATACACCAAATCACATTCAGAAGCAAACCAATCAGGATCACATCTGACTTTTCAGGTCAGACTCTAGAAGCAAGAAGATTCTGGAAGGAAATCTTCCAATGTCTGAATGATCACAACATGTGGCAAAGAATAGTAAACACAGCAAAATTCAGCTATAAATTTGATGGGGAATTAAGAACATTTCATGATAAGATCAAAATTGTAGCATTCATGAACAGAAAACCAGCATTACAAAGAATCCTCAAAGGTAAATTCCAAAAAGAAGAAAAAAAATTGCTCAAAATCCATAAATAGAAGAAATTCAATAAAAGTGTGAGCTATCAAAAGACAACCAAGAAAACTTCTCTCATAAAACACAATGACTATGAAACACAACTGCAAAGCTATCCTAACATTGAATGTGAATAGCCTCAACATACCAATCAAAATATATAGATTAGCGAATTGGAATAGAAAAATACAACAACATACTGCTTATAGGAGACCCACAGATGAAACATTCACAGATTGAAAGTGAAATGATGGGAAAAAAATTTACTAGATACATGGCCCAAGAAAGCAAGCTGGAGTTGAAAAACATATATGAAAAAGTACACTTCAAACATAAATTAATCAGAAGAGATAAAGAAAGCAACTACAACATAGAAAAGGCAAAAATGTAATAAGAAGATACAACTATAGTACATATATACTCTCCAAACACCCCCGTCCCCACTTATGTGGAAAAATTACTCCAAGACATAAAACTACTCGTGGACCCGAACACGACAATACTGGGAGACTTTAGTACTCCTCAACAATCAATACACAGATCATCAAAACAACAAAATAATAAAGAGATCACCAGTCTAAACAAATCTATAAATCAAATGGACTTAATAGACTTCTATAGAATATTCCACCTCAAATTGGCTGAATATACCTTCTTAGCAGCTCATGAATTTTATTCCAAAGTAGATCATATTCTAGTTCAAAAAGGAAATCTCACCAAATATTTAAAAATTAGATATTATTCCATGTATCCTATCAGACCATGATTCCCATGACTCTAACAATTAACAACAAAAAGCAGAACAAAAAACATATATATACATACATATATGTGTGTATATACATACACACATATATGTGTGTGTATATATATACGCATACATATACATATATACATACACATACATATATGTATGTGTGTGTGTGTATATATACACACACACATTGGTTAATACCCTATGAAATGAAGAATGGATCCAAGAAGATTTGAGAGCAGGAATCAAGAAATTTTTAAAAGAGAATGAGAATGAAGACAACATATCAAAATTTTTGGGCAGTGAAAGCCTTCTAGATGGGAAAATTTATAGCACCTGAGTGCCTATATTAAAAATCAGGAGAGATTTCAAGTAGATAAGCTTATGCTCCACCTCAAATCCCTACAACCTAAGCCCAAAGACAGGAAATAACAACAAACAACAAAAATAATAATAATAATAAAACAACAACAACAACAAAATAATAATAATAAAACAAAGAGCTGGTTCTTTAAAAAAATAAAAAAAAATTGACGAATCCCTATACAATCTCACTAGAACAAGGAGATTATTGAGACAAATCAACAAAATCACTCAGAAAGGGGAGTCATTACCACTGACCCCATGAAAAACAAATGGATTACCAGAACATAATTTGATAAACTAACTCCTCTAAATTAGATAATCTATAGGACATGAACAAATTTCTAGACACATGCAGCATCCCCAAATTGATGCAGGATGATGTTGAAATCCTAAACAGCCCAATAAAGGCAATGAAATCCATGTAGCAACTAAACGTCTTTCAAAGAAGAAAAGTCCGGGACCTGATGAATTCTCCAATGAGTTATAACACACCTATGAGGAGAAGCTAATGTCTCTCCTTATTAAGTTACTCCAAGAATTTGAAAAGGAGTAAACTGTCCCACTTTTTATGAGGCAACCATAACTCTGATACAAAAACCCAACAAAGAGACATCAGTAAAAAGAAAAGTACAGACCAATATTTTTGATGAACATTGACACAAAAATCCTTAATTACGTTTTAGTAAACCAAATTCAAAAATACATCAAGAAGATAATTCATCATGATAAAGTGGACTTAATTCCAGGGATGCAAGCCTCATTGAACATATGCAAATCAACAAATGTGATTCATCGCTTACACAGAAGAAAGGACAAATGCCATATGATCATCTCAATAGATTCATAAAAGGCCCTTGATAAAATCCAGCACTTATTTATGCTAAAAATTCTAGGGAAAAAGGAATCAAAGGATCTTATCTTAACTTGGTAAGGCCATATATGACAAAAACTCAGCTAGTATAGTACTAAACAGAGAAAAGCTGAAGCATTTCTGCTAAACTCAGGAACAAGACAAGGCTGTATGCTTTCACCATATTTATTCAATATAGTTTTTGAGACCCTAACATGAGAAATCAGGTGAGAAAAGGAAATTAAAGAGATAAAAATTGGAAGAGATGAAGGAAAACTATTCCTTTTTTCTTATGACATGATCCTATATCTGGAAGAACCCAGAAACTTCACCAGAAAACTGCTTGAGCTTATAAACAGATTTAGCAATATGGCAGGCTAGAAGATCAACAGCCATATATCAATAGCTTTCCTATAAGCTAACAATAATAGAGCAAAAGAAGAAATGAAGGAAATTGGTCCCATTCACAATGTCCTCAAAAAGAAGAAAATACTTCAGAATTAGTCTAACAAGAGAAGTAAAAGACTTCCACAATAAAAATTATCGAACATTGAAGATAGAAATTGAAGAAGACCTGAGAAGATGAAAAGGTATTCCATGTTCTTGGTTAGCCAGTATTAATTTAAAGAATATGGCTATTCTGCCAAATCCACTGTACAGGTTCAATGCAATCTCCATAAATATTCTGATTTTACAGATATCGAAAAAGCAATTTGCAAATTTATTTGGAGCAACAAGAAACACTAAACAGCCAAAACAAGCAAGAAAGACAAGGTGGTTTTGCAACACCAGATGTATAATTATACTATAGAGCTATAGTAATAAAAACAGCATGGTACCTGTATCAAAAGAGAAATGATGATCAATGGAACTAAATATAAAACTCTGAGGCAAACACACAAATCTTTACATATCTGATCTTTGACAAAGGGGATCAAAATATAACATGAAGGAATGACAGCCTATTCAACAAATAGTGCTGTAAAAATTGGATAGCCATGTGCAGCAAATTGAAATTAGATCCTTATCTCTAACCGCACACAAAAATCAAATCACTTGGATCAAGGAACCAGGAATGAAACCAGCTATCATACAACTGCTATAAGGAAAATTAGGAGCAACATTCCAGCATATGGGAGTTGGCAACAACTTTCTCAACAAGACTCCCAAAGGGAAAGAATTAAAGACAAGAATTTATGAGTGAGATGCCATTAAGTTGAAAAGATTTTTGTCAGTCAAGGAATTTTCAAGAGAGAACCCACAGAATGGGAGATACTCATGGCCTGTGATTCTGTCAATAGGGGACAAATTCCCAAAATTTATAATGAACTCAAAAAACTGGATATCAAAAACATAAGCAATCCAATCAATAAATGGGCTAGAAATCTAAATAGAAACTTTTCAACAAAGGAAATTGAGCAAATAATGAATACATAAGAAAGTGTTCTAAATCACTAGTAATCAGAGAAATGCAAATCAAAATTACATTTATGTTTCATATCATTCCAGTCAGACTGGCAAAGATGAAAAATATAAACAATAACAAATGCTGGAGGGGTTGTGGGGAGACTGGAACATTAGCACACTGTTGGTAGAACTGCATACTGGTACAGCCACTCTGGAAAGCAGTGTGGAGACTTCTCAAAAAATTAGGGATGGATCCACCAGCTATCCCTCTAATGGATATTTTCCCAATTTTCCCAGAGGAGTGAGAATCAGTACATTACAGTGACACAGTAAATTCATAGCAGCTCAATTTACAATACTAAATTATGGAAGCAATCCAGATGCCCCTTACTGAATGAATGGATCCAAAAGCTCTGATATATATATATATATATATATTTATATATATATATATATAAATATATATATATATATCATATGGAGTTTTACTCAGCTATTAGAAACAACAATATTGTGGCCTTTGAAGGTAAATAAATGGCAATGGAAGAAATCATGCTGAGTGGAGTTAGCCAAATCCAGAGTATTGAGTCAAACATTTTCCCTCATTTGTGGAGGCTAGAGCTAAATGCAGCCTTGGGTGAAAGGTGTCAACCTCATGTGTTGGACCCAGCAAAGGCATAGCAACACATAATCCAGGGGAACCATAGACGTGTGCTGGGGGGGCGGGAAAAGGTAGAGGGAGAACAAATAAGGAAATATTAGGGATCGATTAACAATAGAACATACTCTTAGCCCCCATGAGAAGTCAAATAGTACTTATGCAAATCATTTAATTCTGGAAAATTCACAATCAAATACACATCTATCTACATGTATGTACATTTTTGTCTGTTATGGGGCATAATATAGAAGAATCAAGAAACTGGGCTGTGAGCAATGTGTGGATAACTATGGTTTGGGATCAAATATATATTATTATTTTATATGCATTTATGATTGTACAACAACTCATCTTGTTTTTTTTTTTAAGAGAGAGGGACAGTGGGAGAGACAGAGAAGGAGAGAAACAACTTTATTTAGTTTTTCACATGGCCTCAGTTGCTCCAACACTTAGTTGTGTACATAGTGCTGGGTTTGAACCTGGGTCCTCGAGCTTGCCAGGCAAGTGCTGAAACCGCTGAGCCACTGCTCTAGCCCCCATCACCTCCTTAATAAAAAAATCAAACAAATCTTAACAGATAAAATTGTTCTTTTTCTGAAAAAATAACAAATAACTAGAAATTGTTAGAATGACTTCATAAATAATCTATGATAGGTAATTATTTGATTAGATAGAAAAGAAGAATTTGTAGAAAATCATTAACTTGCTTAATGTCTTGGAAAAAATTCCAAAGGAAAATAAAATAGAGAAAAGTTAATTATAGATCTTTATCTTTGAATATGGTCCAGGAAAGCTATATATACTAAAATTGATCTTAATTAATTGACTCTTTGCAATATTTTCATTTTTATATTCCCAACAGTTCTTGAATTGTTTTAGCCACTGAAAAATGAATGATGAGTCAAACTATAGATGTGAACTTTTATAGGCTCCACCAAGGTGGGTTAAAGAGAAATCAGCCATGCAATGAATGTATTTAAAAACCATGGGGTCTTGGCTAAACAAACAGTATTGTGACATCATTTAACAGGTAGATATTCTCTGGGAAGTTTAAGGAAAATTTCCTTGAAGAAGTGATACTGATCAGAAACAAAGAAAGCTCTCTCTCTCATTTGTCTTATTTTAGTGCAATAATTATAAAATCATATTAGTTCGTTGGGGGAAAAACACTTGTAGCAAGTTTTCTGAGTAACATTTTTTAAAATAAGTATTCTCTGCAAAAGTGTGATTGATAAATATAATTGATGATGACCTCAACATTTCTTAATCAACTGAGCTCCAACAAAATGGATACGATATTTCCAGAAGCCATACTTTAAAATGGTGTGTCATATTGAAATGACCTGGTCTAATTAAGAGAGAGGGAATAAATTGTAAAAATGAACTGTAAAAAATTTGAAGAAATTGTAAAAATAAACTATTTAAGTATCTCTGATTTTCTCTTTGAAATTTGAATAATGTCATACAGTTTTTTATATAAGGTCTATAAATGGTAATACACAGAACAAAATCCATTCTTACAGAAGTATGTGCTTCCATTAGTAAATGACATAAGAGAAAGTATTATTTTTATGATAAGTTTACTTATATTGACTAATCAGAGGACTGCTGTTTTAATAAACACAAAATGTGCAAGTATTTCTAACTATATGCCACCATTGAATTTCAAATGGCCTAAATATATGGACAAATACATTTATTTAGTAAACAAGATAAATGTTTGCATATTAGGAATGTAATTCTATGAGCTAGAATTTCCCAGGTACTGTTATTCAAGGAACATTTCTCTGAAAAAAGTAAAGCAAATGGGATGGGAATTATGAGAAAGACTTCCCCCTAAAATGTTCCATCTCTTAATCTACCTGTGTAAGCGCAGTGGGAGGTAATTTCTAAAGCCATTTTACCTCATTTGCGGGCTTTTTCCCATGGAGAAATATATTCTCAAACACAATTTGTGTAAAAGAGCAAAAATTAACTAACCTATAAAACAGTGTAGATTTTCCAAAATTTGGTGTTTAAAATTATATATAACAAGGAAAAATATTTCTGACATTTTCCAATTTTGAAGAATAATCTAGTTTACTATTTTATCTGTCTGAATAATTGCAATATTTTAGAATTCCTACAATTTGTAAGTGTTGGTGTTTGAGTTTTTTCTGACATTTTGTAAGAAAGTAGACTATAGTGCATTATCTCCTAGATTACAAGAAAGGATTCATAGGATTTTCATTTTTTAAAGTCACAGCACATAACTCGTATGGGTAACAGAGGAAGTCCATGCCTGCAAAGTTCTATTTTAGCTTCCAAATTCCTCGTTTGAACATTGGAGGGGTGGAATCTCACAGTTTGAAATTCAGGAGAACTGTACATATATTATAAACTCACACATGTCCACTGAGAAATATGGGCAACACACTATTTTTTGTTATTTTATTGTATTCAGAAATTATCGTCTTCAAAGTTCCCCAAGAAGTGCAGATCTCACCATCGTTCATAAAATGGCAGCTCCAGAGTTTGTGCACTTCCAGCTACTTGACTACTTCCAGGGGCCTCAACCATCTACGCTATAACAATATTTACATTATCCAAGATATGTGGACCTAACTTTGAGGTGTACATGAGAATATGAAAAGCTGTATTTAATTTTTTGGGCAACAAGAAACAAAATCATTTTTTCATGCCATTGACTTTATCTAAACCAATGCTATTCTTTCTCATGGTTATCAGCAAAAGACCTGTCAGGAAATAAAGGATGTTCTGTGTGCATATCTCCTAGGTGGCAAACTGTTCTTGTCTGGTTTTTATTGTTATGTTATGATCAGTCAGAAATGTCATTGTAGTTTTGAGACCTTCTAAACACATGCAACTTGAAGTCAGAGAAAGACTGATCTGAGATGCTGGAATATTACCCTGACCTACCCTTTACAAGAGAATTTGATTTATATGCTGTTTCTGACTGCCATTCTTTTCTTCTATATAGAAAAATTGATTTTATCCTGCTGCTTGAACTTGTGGACCAGAGTAAGTCAGAACACAAAGGAAAATAAACAAAACTTATAAATGACCCAAGGCTGTGAAGAAAAGTAGAACTCGATCCCCACCCTTTAGAAGTGGGGGCTAGTTATTTTGAATAAGTATCTTGTAATATCCTCAGAATTATAAATGCAGGCCCCTGGGACATGAAAACGCAAACTATGGCGTCTTATAATTCCTAACATGAAAATGTTTAGACTGTGTAAATTACTGAAGATTTTTGTCCTAAATATCTAGAGCTTGCTCTTGAAACAACTGAAGATTTTAAATGCAAGGTGAAATAAAAAGCAAAATGTAAAGCCACTGGCAACTGAAGATACCTACAAGGACATGAAATATTCAGCAAAATGCCATCTCTCACAAATGCATGGCAAATTCTCATGAATTTTTGGATTTGTTACAAAATTCTACTTTCACTGAGTTAAAGCCCAGTGAACCCTAATGAGGTGTTCATTGATGTTTAGGAATAAATTTGCATAATAATAAGAAGATTGCATCTAGGTACTTAAGTGAGGCAGTCTCAAATTATTGCCCTACACTTTCCATCTGCTTACCATTTGTTTTTGACCAGTCTTTTTTTTTTATTATACTGAGGAGTTATGTTGTTCTATAATTATAAATGCGTATGTAGTAACAATAAGATATGTCCCTGATCCTAATCCAGAACCACCCCCATATCACCCACACTCCACTCTTCTATATCACACTCTTGCCTCTTCTATATTCCCCCCCGTAACAGATATAAAGTCTGTCTCTCTCTCTCTACACACACACACACACACACACACACACACATTTGTGCATTTTGCAGAATTAAATGATTGCATATGTATTGAGGCAGAGAAAGCTAGGCAGTCAGTGTAGGCAAAATGATGCGGGTTGATAAGGAGGAAATTAGTTGATGGTCATTTTTTTTTCTAAAAGGGTTAAGAGCATCCACTGTTAACCCTCATGCTAACAAAGCCCTCTAGCAACAAAGGTGTTCCAGACACTGGCAGCTCCCCAGCTGATGAAGGCACTCCTGGGTCCAGGACAAAAGACCAGAACAAACCAGAGCTTCTGAGCCCTGCTTCCAGGCATGGGGGAGGGAAGGCAATGATTAAGGAAAGGGGGAGAATCTTGAGAGATTATAAGAAAGATGAGCCAGACCCCGCTTCGACTTCTTGGCTCCGAGACTCCCTTCTCCTGGAGAAGTCTTTTCTTTATATCCTTTCTTAAAGAAACTGCTCTGCTTGCCTCAGTATCCCTTGGTTTCATTCTTCAGTTCCAAGAGGGCACGAACCCTACATCCACAAAACCAGCATCAGTACTATTTGGCTTCTTGGGGGAGTAAAGAGTAAGCTACATTATTAATTCTGATTATCATTTTTAAATCAATAAGTTTCACATTTGTAGCATGGGGATGACAATATTATCTGCACAAAGAGTTGTTGAAGACTAACAGAAAATGAGACAAAGGGCCTAGTGTTTATATGTCAGGCACAACTAACTACTAGTTTCAGTGATGGTGAGGATGATTGACAATTGAGATACCAATAGTAATGGTGGCACTTAGGTCTCCTATATTTGAATTTCAAGTATTATGTTTGTGTTTGATGATAACTTGAAATATTGAAGTTATTGACATTTCAAAGAGCATTGCTCAGGATAGAATACAAGGCCATTGAAGTATTGTTTGGAAGAGGTTCATAAAGAAACCTATACTTTTAATTATCTTAAGTAATGACTTGCTTTCTTGCTTTCCAATTTTATGGAGAGTTATGTCCACAACAGTAAGCCTGATTCAATAAATATGTGAAGATAAATTCACTTCTAAGAAAAGTCATGAAGAAACGTTCTTTCTTATCCAAACCATTTTTTTTCTCCTTGAAGATCAACTGCGTTTGCAAAGGTTGAATTTTGTTATGCCTTGTATAATTACAGGAAAATCTCTACTATTCTTTGAGGTTTTTTTCCACTTGTGCAATGGAAGAATAGTGATGTGATCATTAATAATTCTTGCTCTGATAATTAAATTTCAAAAAATTTTAAGTGAGAAACTAACCCTGGGCATGTCAACATATTCTTATTTCTTGAGTTTCTGATTCTTACATTTCAAGCCAATAAGATGTAATGCCATCTTTTAATTAACAGACTTTTCATTTTAATTTCTTTTATCTTTTGGAAGAAGGGCATATAGGAAACACTGTTGTGAACCGCATTGTGTGTAGTCCACTGAGTCCTACCGTGCAGTGAGGCTTATCCAGTCTCAACATCTACCACTGAATACACATTCAGTAATGTGTTGAGCTCCATTATTTCCTAAGTGTTTACTTCTCTTGTATTATTCTGTTTATCTTTTCTTCCAATCATTTGGGTTTTTTATCAAATTGGTTATAAATATCAAAGAATGACTAAGAAAAATTATTTATTTTTAATGCTATGTAGATATGAGGAAAACAATCTAATTATCTTACAATTAATTTTCACCTGGTATACCATGTCACTATGAAGGGTGGCTAAACACAGTCTCATCTCTTGGTGCCCCTTCTCTTTCCTGATGCATTCCCCCTCCTTCCTCAGAATTCGCAACTGTGAGATTCATGGTCACTGCTTTTAATTGCCTCTCCTATCACATTTTATCCTGTTGTCCATTGCTCAGAATGGGCCAAGGATGGCCAGATATCTACCAAAGTTTTTTAAATCAGAAATGGAAGGATCAGACTTTACCTTGACAAAATAAAACTTAAAGCACAAAACAGCTTGTTTTCCAAATTCTATGCACGATTTTCTACACTCACTTGAAAAGCATATTAAAAAGCCATGGCCCAATGATTGACCAATAATTTATAAATTGTTCAGCCTTGATTGAATATGTAACTTTGCCAACAGAAAAAAGTTAGGCTTCAAGCATTTATAAAATATTGTACATTTGTCCTACAGTCTCAAGAAATTTGATATTTAACCAAATTATAAGCTATTGTTTGTGGGCAAACTCTTGAGAACTCTGATCAAGAAAATAAGAGAATAGAAATAATCAATATTAGAAGTGATAAATGTATGTCTTTACTAATTCCAAAGTTATTAAAAAGGTTATACCATAGGAAGGAAGATAAAATGACAGTGACTTTGAAATATATATTAAATACATTAAGGCTTAGAGAAAACAATTCACAAAGACAGCCCAAAGACTGAAATCTAACTCATCACATAATTTTTAAATAAATAGAATTGGTCATTAAGATATTACCTTAAGGAAAGCTACAGGACACAGTGACTATATTTGTGAATTTTCCAAATATTTAATGATGCCATAGTACCATTTTTTCACAAAACTTTCCTAACAACAGGGAATTGTTAAATATATGCTCCCTGGATTAAAATGCTGGAAAAACTTTGAAACTGTTTCTTGGCAGAGAAATAACAAGAACAAAATCACATAGAGCAATCACATCCAAGAATATAGATACAAATATCCTTAAAATCATGTAACTGATAAAGTTGGAAAGCGATTCATAATCAACGAAAAAAATAACATTCCAGAAATTAAAATAAATGTCCTTAATTCAACAAAAGAAAGATGTATACAAGACAAGGGAGCCATCACACTTGATAAAGCAATGCTGAATACTTTCTCTGTGCATCAATAGCCAACACCAGGATGTGGATCCTTCACCATTTGCTCTGCATGTTACTGAAGCGACATTGCTGGTGGTTATGCCGAATAATTACTGGTGGGTAAGCAAAGGGGCACAGCCACTCTGGCAGAACTTTTGTCAGATATTTTCTTTTTACAAAACTAAAAATACTCTTCTTTATGATCTAGCAATTGGACTCCTTTTTATTTACCCCAAAAGAGTAAAAAATGTATTTTCACACAAAACTCTGCAATGAATGCTTATAGCAGCTTTATTCATAGTTTCCAAAACTTGGAAGCAACCAAGAAATCCTTCAGTAGATGAATGGAGAAGTAAACTGTAGCATACCCCAACAATGTATTATTCAGCGTGAAAAAGAAATGCGCTATAATTCCATGAAAACACACACAAAAAAAAACTTAAGTGCATAATACTAAGTTAAAAACAATCTGTAAAGGCTACAAGCATATGAGTCCAACTGTAAGATAGTCTGGAGCAGAAAGTTATGAAAACAGAAAAAGAACAGATTGACTGGGGTGGAGGAGAAGAAAGCAGCAGAGCATAGAGGATTTTAGGATTTTATGTTCATTTTTTTCAGGATTTTCAGTTCCGTATGAAACATAATGGTGTATACATGTCATAATGCATTTGTCCAAACCCATAGAAAGTATGATACTGGGAGTGAAACCCAATGTGAACTGTGGAATTTGCACGACACTGGTGTGAGTCTGCTGGCTCTTCAGTCTTAATGCATGCGCCATTCTCCTTGGGCTGCTGACTTGGGGTGTCTGTATGCTTCTGCCGGGAGGAAGTGCACGGGACTCTCTTCAATATCCACATGATATTGCCTGGAGCCTAAACCTGCTTTAAAAAAATAAAGTCTATACTAAACGAGCAAATGAAGATGTGAGAAAACATTTCTGGTGTAATTAAAAATTGATAAAAAGATTCCAGATATTTACTTATAACAAGAGCAAAAGAGTTCGAATGTCATTTCTTTCAGCATGAAAAATTTCTTTCTTTACTATCCAAATAATCTTGTATACTTTTTTATAACTAAAAATACGTGCATTAAAACTATCCAATGTTTAATACTTGGCATTACATTAATTCTTTTATCTCCACACAGTAGAATATTATCCAGTTACAAAAACGCATTTTAGGAAGAGTCAGACTTTGTAGGATGCTTTCACAATACAGTGTGAAGGGGAAAACGCCATCAAACACTGGAGAGCACTCTCAGATGACTAAATATGTGTGATTCACACGCTTTTCTAACACATTTTAGTGCATAATATAGAACTCAAGAATGTGCTTATTAACAATGGTTATGACTGCTGTCAATCTGATCTTTCTGAATTTGTGATTAGTCTTCTGATTCTTCTGCCCTGGTTCCTGGGCTCCTTGCTTTTCTTTCTGCCTTTGGCCTCCTTTTACTCTGTAAATGCTCATGTCCAGCCACCCTCTGCCCTTGTATATGTACCCAGATGAACCTGACCAATAAAGTGTTTTGATTGACCTTCTCTTCCTATTTCTTCTTTCATAAACTCAAGAAGTCATTCAAAATTTCCGGAGCTCCAAGCATGTCAGCTGACCACACAAATCCCCTGTTGATCAGAAGTTTCTTGTGCAGCATTGTCTCGTTTTTTTTGTTTTTTTTTTTTTTTTTTTTTTTTTTTTTTTTTTTTTTTTTTTTTTTTTTTTGGCTAGAAACTTCACCTTCCTTATAGGTTATGCAAAGTCAATAGGTAAATCAGTTGATGCTAAAATTTTCTTTCAGATACTTTTCTATTGCAATATATCCTGTAACCAGATAGAAAAAAACAAAATGTTTAAAATGTCCTGGAAGCTACTGGTCAGCTAGCTTCCACTTTTTAGCTAAAATTCACTTCACATGCTTGTCATCCTCTTGACCCCGCTGCTGTTCAGTGGTCAAACTCAGCCTTTACGATGTAACTTTGCTCTTCTCACTTTATTTTCTGTCTTATTAAAATCAACTTATATTTCCTCTGGTTCAAACTACTCTGAAACAACACTTGATCATTCTCTGCTGGGGTTAGTTGTTTGCTTCTGAAATCACGTGTCTTCATTTGTTTTTTACTTTGCATTTTTCTCGCTCTCTGATTAGAGTTCGGAATGATTTTCTAAGGCCTGGGAAGGGTTCTGCAGTAGGCAGTCCAGGGTAGAAGCAGGGCGTGTGGACGTGCTCATGCTTGCAGGTGTAGGACGCACCATAGTGACTCCCATTAGGTTCTGCAATTGATGCGTATTAATAATTATAGTAATTTTTTTAAAGTTTGTTTTTCCTCAGCTACACCTTTATTCATTTAAAAAATTCTAAGATCTCTAACATTCCATTTGCAGCTGGTCTGAGAGCACTAATTTAATACATTGCTATAGCTTAAATATGAGGCGTCCCCTAAAGCTCATGTGTGAGACAATGCAGGAAAGTTTAGAGATGAAATGATGAGACTTTGAGAGCCTTCACCTAGTCAGCACATTAACCAATCTAGGAGGTGATCCTGGGCAGGTAGGGTGCAGCTGGAGGCAGTGGGGTTTATGTTGTGTCCCTGGTGAACAGAGCACTTTCTCTGCTTCCTGATTGCAGTGTCCTGAGCTCTTCTCCTCTGCAAACTCTTCTGCCATGATGTTCTGCCTCACCTCTGGCAATGGAGGCCGCTAAGAGTACAGTTCTCTAAAATGTGAGCACCAAGTAGACTTTTCCTTCTCCCAAAGTGCTCTTGTCAGGTCTTTTGTTCCAATAGCAAAAAAGCTCACTAAACATGTATCTGTACGTAATCTCACAGAATTGCTTTAAATATAGAAATTATTTCTCACAGGAATAGACTCCATCTGTTTAACATTTATTGCAAAGACAATATTTGACTCTGTCTTTAAGTGACAGCAATAAAACCAGAAAAACAAAATGGAAGCATTGGACCCAATAAAAGAATCACATTTTAATTGAGGTCGCAGATACCATAAAATTGAAAGGAACTTCTGCAAACAAGATAGTTTCACAGGCTGATCTCTGGTCTGCATACTTCCTAAACCACTGACATGTCTTCTGTGTGTCAACAGAGACTGAACGATATAAAAACACGGAATTTGGTTACTATGAGAGCTGAATGTGGGAATGCAGCGCAATATTATCTTGATCTTTAAGTTTTGTATTTTTTAGTACCAGGGATTGAACCCAGGGGTGCTTAACTACTGAACCACTTCCCCAGTCCTTTTATTTTATTTTTTTTTAATTTTGAGACAGGGTCCGGCTAAGTCACTAAGGACCTTGCTAAATTGGTGAGGCTGACTTAGCTCCTGAGCAGCTGGGATTACAGGCTTGTGCCACCACGCCTGGCTAGATTTTCTATTTTGACACATCTGTTACATGGACTTAAGACAGGACAGAGCCTTGATTTATTCTAACTACTTTCAGGCCTATTTTACTTGATCATTATGAGTATGAAATGCATCATGTGTAATTAAATAAAAAAGTGATCTGTGTACATAAAAATGTACACTAAAATCATTTTTTAAACTGTGAGCAAATCAATGCTAATAAGATTGAGTCTGAATAAAGTTCTCTATGCAGAACATCACAAGTTTTCACAATTCTAAAGTAAAATCTAAGTGAGGATAATAATATTGAGGGGTGGTTTCAAGGCTTTCTGGGGAAATCATGAGTGAACACTGCTCCACAGACGTTGCCTTGTGAGTGGTACACCTGTCCTAAGATATCTTTCTGCTCCAGTGATGTCGCTGCTGGGATGCTGTGATTTTCTTATTCCACCCTAACTTGATCAATGGCTCCACAGCTATGTAACTGACTGCACATCAGACAGTATAGATTTCTTTTATTAATCTCCTCCTGGTAAGCATAAAAGACAGAAAACCCCCCTAAGGATTCCCCATTTGCTCTCGTCTGCAGAGATCAGAGACAAATAGCTCCTTCCTGTGTTATTCTAGTCTTGCGCAAAGAGGGTTTGTACAAGAAAGCCCCTGATGTAAACAGTATTGAAAATTTGTTCTAAAGGATTAAAGCACCTCTGATGATCTGGTCCCAGGGGTGCCTTCTCGCAGGCTGCACTGACACAACTAGAATTAGGGTTTCAGTGCCCAAAATGAAAAATTAATAAATGCATTAAAACTTAGACAATTGTAAAACCAGGCTTTGCTTCAATATTTTATGTAAGTATAAAAGAATGATAGGCATTCTATTAGGATATATAAATACATCTACATGCATAAAGTATCAACTGAAATTAGAGATTGTATTCGTAGTAGGTTTTTGCAGGCTTTGAAAGCATATCAGGCTCAGTAAATGGAACTACTAAGAACAGAGAAGGCCAAAGTTGAGCGATCAAAATATGGGTACAGTGAAATACTAACACTGAGATTTGAAAGCATTTTTTTAATTTATCATGTTATCACTTGCGGTAACAGGAATTTTTTTTTCCAGCTGCACCAGAAAGTTGATCAATGTCAATTCTTAAAATCCCAAAAAGGAAAATTAATCTATCATTGCATTCACTTTGGATCAGTGAATTGTTAGAGGCTTAATCCAGCAAAGCGCTGCTTTTATTTCCAGGCCAAGATTTATAAAGAAGGGAAACATCTGATTCTTAGGCTAGTACCACTGGGCAGCCCTCTAATGCCCTGACAATATTCTAAAGATTAGAAATAAATCTAAAGATTAGAAATAAATTGCTCTCAAACTGGCACCTCTGTCTATACGTTGTGCTGTCCAGAATAAACCAAAGTCAGAATGGCTCCAGTTATGGCTATGGCAGTGCCTGTTCTACTAGTAGAAGTGATACTCAGCTAACCTTTTAAGCTCGTCTCCATCAGGGGAAAGTTAGGGTGGTGGAGGGTCACACGAATAATCTAAAGAACAGATGCTTTTTCAGAATTCACGCAACAGATTTCAACTCACTTAGTGTTGCTTAAACCAAACTTGGAAACATCTTAAGAAGAAAATTATTAGTTGCCCACAATCCTTGGCACCATTTGAAGAGACTCATCTTTCCATAAATATGCCCACTAAAAACTGGTATATTTTAAGATGTTTTCCAATTTAAAATGCCATTTGAAATGGGGTCCTGTGGATTAAAGACAAAGCAGGAAACTGTGGGTTTAACAAAGCTTGAGGGATTTCTTCACTCCCCTGGTTCAGAAATCCTGTAAGATTATACTAATGCACATTGTGATCCACAAAACAGATTGCTTTAGACTATAAACTTCCCAGTTACTACCTTAAAATAATTTACAACATTATTAAGTTCTCAAAGTGGATTTGAAGGAGGTTGAGGAAGGGGTTTCAGGACCCTGCTCCTACTTAGAGTGACATTATAACTTTAAATTAGCTCAATTGGCCCCTCTCAGCAAAATTTTTGCCAAGGTGTCTGCATGAGCTGCACAGAAGTTAGCTTGCACAGAGGTTGGTTGTGGTTTGTGACTTCCTCCGGGACAGCAAAACTCTGAGCTGTCCTTATCTAACTTACAAGCGTTATGGGACGAGCCTTTACCCCAGAGTGTATGTCCTAGTCAGAAGGTGTTATTTCTGTAAAAACGTGTGAAACCACTGTCTGACTTGCTAAAAATAAAAATGATTAAATGTTAAGTAGCCTCCCACTGTAGGAGTTCTCAAACTCAGGGTCCAGGATTTGAGACACCCCTGCTCCCTGGACCAAGCTGTTCAACTTTGAATAAAACTGCTTCCTGGAATTCCTCAGGTGACTGCCTCATCTGTTTCTGAAACAGATTTATTTAGCATGTCTGCTGCCAACTGTGCCTAAAACGTTGCATTTGACTTTTGTGTATTTTGTAGCCTGGTTCCAATGCACCAGCTTCCTTGTGAGGTCTTTGCAGATACTATGAGCACTACCTCTTTGGATCCATGGATCAGGGGCTAATTTCTTTCCTTATTATTCTACAGTTGCGCTCATAATTGAATGAGACATTGTATTCCTGCATTTCTCTACCTGGCCTGTCAAACCCATTAGCTTTAATCTCTGATGAGGCTGACCTCACGGAGTCCCATCAGAATGTCAGCAGGTGTGGTTAGATTTCTACGCATTCAGCAAGAGATTCTATTCCATTGTGCTTTTTGCTATTTAGCAATAGTTAAAATCAGAAAAAAAGTAACAAAGCATTAAAAAGCAATTTATTTTTTAGTTTTGCCTATGATACGATTAAAAAGGAGAACTTGAACCTACCATTTCTTCATGCTCTTTTCTTCCCCCAGTTCCATGAACTCTAGGAATGTCATCATTATTTTTTATCTGTTATCTTTATTGCCCTTTTGATATTTGTGTTTATTTTTTAATCTTCTCGTGTGTGTTCTATCAGGAGTTAAATGGCAACATTGCCAAGAAAGCAGTTTCATTATAGTAGGGAGCATGTCACTGCTTCCTGTAATGGAAAAGCAAAGATTCAGTGAGAGCACGAAGTCCCCACTCAGGAGGTTCCTCTGGTGATAGAGGCAGCTGCCCTTGAGCAGCATTACTGTGTTTCAAAACACACTGATTCTCACTTCGTTTTCTTCTTCATGTTTGCAGAATCACAATTTTTCTTTCTCGTATCCCTCTCAATTCTGTATATGCAAAATCTAGAGCAAATGATAAGCGAAATGGGAATAGAAACCATTGAATCCAGGTTGAAAAATCCCCATTGCTTCTGCATTAGCCGATCTTTGACTTCCTCTGTAAATTTCCTCTGTTGGGAGCGTGCTGGCTGCATGACCTCGTGTGCCTTCCTTCTTGTCCTCCAACATTAATGAGTTTGCACTTTGTCCCTGACTCCTGCTGCCTCAAATCCCATGAGTTCATCACGTCATGAGAGAACGTGTGTTAGCTTAGAGACTTTACATTACAGCACTAATTGTACAATTAGTCTAAGGCTAGGTGGGCACAGAAGTCCCAGGCAACCTCTTACAGAAGACAGAGCACCACTGGAAGCTGGGGCAGGACTTCTTGCTAGCAGCTGCACAGGAAGGGCATTAGACACTGCAAAGTGCAATGAAAATTCAACAGAATCCCAGTCCTCTGTCTGCAGTGTCTGAACACAGGGAACAAGACATTGCAAAGGGGGAATACACATTAAGCATTCAGGTATGGAAACTGAATAAAATATAAATCCCAGTGAAAGGGTGTGGAATCTGCAGACTGGAATTATTGCAAGCTAGTGGAAGAGATTTGGTAAAACAGATGATTCCCATGTTTCTCCCAAATTGTAAAATACATGCAATGATTTAAGAAGGCACTAGAATCCAGTACACAATCACACGCACACCCACATACATATATATATGAAACATTGATATTTCATATAAAACCAATTTGCTTAAATCATAGAATAGAATGCTATACTCAAATTAATTTTTAAATGATAGGCAAGAGTTGTAATACTTTTTGATATTTGGTGTGATTCTTCTTTTTTTAAGAGAAAAGGACAGTGTAAGAGGGAGAGAGAGAGAGAGAGAACCAATTTTTACTGAGTTTTTCACTTGGCTTTCATTGCTCTGACACTCAGTTGCCTAAATGGGTGTTGGGGTTTGAACCCGTGAACTTGTGCATGCCGGGCAAGAGCTATAACCATTGAGCCACCACTCTAGCCCTGGTGTGATTCTTTAAAACATATCTAGTTGGCTAAGTTCGTCTTTCACAACCTTCTTTTTTTTATTTGTTCAAAATAGTCATGTATATTGGAGGGAATCATTGTTACGCATTCAAGCATACGTGCATATTGACAAAGTTAGGGCTGACCCTAATCTAGGATCTCCCTTGCTTCATCCATTCCCAGAACTCATGTCTCCACAAACTTCTATTACAGTAAATGCAGAACTAGCATTGTGGCTAATCTATGTCCACAAGCATCAGCATTGTGCCTGGATAGCAGGCATGGAGGACACACAAGCTTATGAATAGGAGAAAAAAGAGCAGAAAGCTCAGATGTGTTAACAAAACCAATGCTAACAAGTTCAAAGCATACCTATTGGAGCAATTTCATTTTCTAGGCCTCTCATAAGATGATTTTGTGTTGGGGAGGCACTTCGGGAAACTGCCATGATACAGGAAATACAAAGAAACTTCTGCATAGTGAATTGATTATATTGGAGTATTTATGGAGAGACGTTCTGGAAGGGAGGGAAATTTCCAAAGAAGCTGAACACCGCATATGAAAAGACACAGAAGAGAAGAGACAACTAGATTGGTGACATGCAGAAAAAAGTTACCTGTTGAGAGGGGGGAAAATGCCTAAAGGATTTATTCATTATTTATGTAGCATTATTTATGAAGTACCTGCTAGCGTGGTCAAGTAATGCTCACACCCTGTCTCAAAAACATTGCTTAAGTGTGGATTTGTTTTTATCATGGAATTTGGGGAAGTGGAGCTGGAGAAGAAAATAAGAACTCCTATCTCATTAAAACTGGACATTCCATCGAAGACTCCTAAACAGTCCTGAGCACCCAAGACCTCATCTTATTTTGACTACCGAAGTGTAAGGAAAGAGAAGTCAGAATCACGGTCACACCCGGGCCTATGCCCCAGGTCCTGGATAATCACAAGTTCTGGGTTTTGCCAGCTCTTTCCAACCTGAGAAGTGTACTTCAGTTCGTTCGTGATATTTACTGATGAAACGCAGTGAGTTGTTATTCATGATTCCAACATTGTCCAAAGTCCTTCCTATACTAAATTCTTACTTCACCTTCTGCTCAGGATGTAGAAAGTTGTCAGAAACATTCCCCTTTCCATCACAACAAAGATTAGCCAAATAACAACCACCATAGGAACCTACGGAAGAGTACTTCTAGTAAACTAGTAGAAAATTGGGCAACAAATATTACTAGAAATGGAGTGTGGGCACAGAAATAAAATTCGAAACTAAACAAAAAAGGAAATGCCAAAAATTAAAATATTCATTGAGCAATTAAGGCTATTTTTGATAAAATGATTAAAACTGCAGAGAAAAACAAATACATAAAAGTTAAGTCTAAGCAAGCAAAAGGTAGGACAAAAATGGGATTCAGCATCTACTATCTCTACTCATGACATGTGCAACTGGAGTCCAAGGAGGAGAAAAGAGAAGGAGGAGGACAGAAGAAGTATTTGAGAAATAATGTTGGAGACTTTTCCAAGATTATTTAAAAAACATCAACCCATGTACATACAGACCTCAAGGAACCCGAAATAAGCTTACTTTAAAACCAATCATATTTTTACACTTAATATCAGAACTTCAATAAAAAAAAAACAATTGGAGGATATTGAAAGCATACACAAAAGACAGTGCTTAGGGACAGAGCGGTGGCTCAGTATTTACAGCACTTGCCTGGCATGTGTGAGTATGCAGGTTCAAACTCCAGCACCACACACACATGGAAGTGTCAGAACAATGAAGGCCACATGAAAGCCTAAATAAAATTGATTCTCTTTTCCCCCTCTATTTCACTGTCCCTCTCTCCTTTTTTTTTTTAAAAGATGCTGCTTAACATGTTAAAAACATCCAAAAAAAGATGCATTACTTACAAAAAATGAGAGAAAATTGATAACTGAGTTGTTATCTCAGAAAAATAAGCTGAGACAGCAATGAAAGATCTTCAGATTACTAAAAGAACAAAAATACAACAGTAACAACAAAAACTCTGGTAACTTAGAATATAATGTCAGAAGGTAATTGAAAATTCCAGACCAAATAATGACACTTTCAGACATACAAAAGCTAAATATCTGAAATAAAATTTTAGACTACTGTTGAGCAAAACAAAAACATTATAATTCTATTTCATAGTTTAAACCACAGAGAAGTGAGCCTATTTCTGCAGGAAATTTTAACTGAACTATTGTGACTACCTTACGTTGTTCATCAAGTGGAAGATCTTTAAGTTACACAGGAGTAAGGTATACTATCAATGTAATATCCAGTCAGTATCAGCAGAACCAGCATATATACACATATACCCACACACACGTCTATGTGAAACAACTCACAACAATACTGGTTAGAATGTAAAACTATAAGAATTTGGACAATATTTTGGAAGTTTTTAAAATGTTAATCAGCATCTATTCTATGATCTACCTATTCTATTCACTTCTTAATATTAGTGCAAAAAATAGAAAAATCCACAACAACGACAACCATGTATAGAAACCATGTTTATAACTTTACTCATAATAGTCTAATACTTAAACTCCCCCAAGTATCCATTAATAGAACAACAATAAAACATTTATTTGGCAATTTAAAGAAATTAACATGATTAACATGATGAATCTCGAAATCAATATGAATTTCAAAATCATTAATTCACTTGGGGAATTACACCAGGGAATAACAAAATATAAACTATATGATTCCTTTGATATGAATTTGTGAAACAGGGAAAAGCTAATTTATAATGATAAAATTTAAAACCACCTTTGTGTCTAGGAATAGGGAAATTAAGAGGGAAGAGGTATGAGGGCTTTCTGGGGTAAATAAACCACTCTGTATATTGATAATGTTATGGGTCTCATGAGGATTATCATTTGTCCAAACTAATCTCCCTTTGTCCTTGAGATTTGTTCATTTCACTTTATGTGAATTTTCAGAGTTCTGCTTCTGTTTCATTGTTGAATAGGATTGTAAAAATCCACTCTTTCTTAGAACATTCCTTCTAGTGTAGGTAGTCAGAAGAGAGAGATAGAAACAGAGACCAAAAGAGAAAGAGGATCAAAGAGCTATAGTTTTCTTGCAAAAATTTACAATGGAAATGCTAAAAACCTGAACACATGTCTAACTGAGTCAGACACCAAGGAAATCCTCTGTGCAGACAGTCAGTGATGACAATCAAAATTTGGGTGTAATAACATCTCTGGGTGGCAGGGTTGGGGGAAGAAGCTCTTTTACAAAGTCCTTTGGTGAAACAAAGTTCAGAGAGTAATTTGGAATACTACAGAAAAGTAGGTAAGGGAGCTGGTTCATTGACCCAGGGTAAGGAGCTTGTATTCCACTGTAAATTCATTGGCAGTGATGCTCTGTCCAAGACTGGCCTCCAGGATGGAAATATGGTTTGCTAAGCAATTAAAATGAAGAAACTCCTAAAGCAAGTACATTGGACTTTGTTCTTCAACCCAGACAGAAAAAATACATTCTTAAAAAAAATATGCTGGTGAGGTTGTGGGAGAAAGGAACACTTCAGCATTATTGGTGGACTACAGACCCATTTAACCACTCAGGATTGCAACATGGAGACTCCTTCAAAATCTAGGGATGGACCCACCATATGATCCAGCTAACCCACTCCTAGGGATCTTACCAGAAGGACTAAAATCAGCATACATCACCAACACAGTCGCATCAATGTTTATTGCAGCACAGTTCACAATAGCTAAATTATGGAAGCAACTGTAATTATGTTTTCTGCCATTTGTGGAAGCTTGAGTAAAATAAAAGGAGGAGGGAAGAATAAGATTTCATAAAGAACTATTCAAATACAAATCAATAGAAGAACTAAAGGGAATCTAGAAGAGTAGAGAAAGCAGGATGGGAGAGGGGCAGAAGGACCATAGAGAATCAAGGGAGGGTTAAAGTCGGGAAGAGAAAAATAAAAACTGCACCCCTAGGAAACTACATAATTCCCACACAATCAATTCCAAGGGGAGATCATCAGAGACAAGGGACTAGGGGACAGGAGGCAGGAAGCAGGGCTACTGGAGGGGATATTGGTCAAATTATATTGTTATATTGTGTGCATATACGAATATGTAACAACAAATTCCATCATTATGTACAACTTTAATGCACCAATAAAAAAGGATTCTTTCCTGGAACAGCAAAGAATATCTAAAACAAAATTAAATTATTTAGATGAATATGATACCTGTACTCTCCTTAACTTGTTGGACGTGACTCCTTGAAACCATGGTTCTTCCATGGGTATTAAGCATTGGAAGCAGCTTGTGAAAGGGAAAGATACTGCTAATGATCGTAATGGGCTCCAGAGGAAGAAAAGGTGTGTGTTTGAGGCAAGAGAGTAACGTTTCAGTGACTAAGTGTGTGTGTGTGAGAGATCATGGATATGTGTATGTGAGCATATGTGTAGAGTAAGCCACATACACATTATTAGACAGCAGAATGTGGTACAAGGGTTTTCTGAGACCTCAAAACTGTCAAATGAATTTGTGCAAGGCAGAGACTCTGACAGCTCTAAAGTGCTCACTATTAAGAGTGGCTGATTCTGACCATATGTGATAAATACACGACAATGAACAAGAAAGATTTCTTTATTTGTTGGTTAAAAAAAGGTTAGAAAATTGGGAACTTATTGCTTTTTGGTACTACATACAACAAAGCATTAGCGTATTGAAACTCAGATGTCCTCAGTATGAGTCTGCTAGGGCTGCCATAATAAACTCTCATGCCCACACTGTGTGACTTCCATGACAAGGTTCATTCTCTCACGGTTCTGGACGCGGCATGCCTGAGTTCAAGGCGTCAGGAGGGGTGGCTTCTCCAAGACCTCTCTCTTGGCTTGTAGATCTTCTCCCTGTGTTTTTCCAAGGTTGTCCCTCTGTAACTTGTGTCCTAATCTCTTCTCTTAAAAACAACAGTCAATAAAAACTGGAATGGAAAAAAAATCAAAGTGAGATGTATAGTGGAAAGGTTTAGAGGATAGGAGGGGGTGAGAAAGGAGGGACGTTCTAGGGAGGGTTTTCGGCCAAATTACATTGTTACATTGTGTGCATGCATGAGTATGTAACAACAAATCGCATCATTATATGCAGCTATCATAAAACAATAAAAAATGTGGAGAAAAAAAACACCAGTTGAATTTGGTTGGATTCTACCCCAAGAATCCCATTTTCCCTTAACGAACTTTTTCAAAAGTATTTTCTCCAAACACAGTCACATTTTGACAGTGTTGGTGTTGCAATATACAAAATTTAGGAGGACACTGTTCAGCCCAGAGCACCTTCCAAAACAGTATTGTCAAGAACAGAGACAACGCACACCTCTTTTAGGAAAGAGAGAGAGAAAAAGGAAGAGAGAAGGAGAGTATGAGGGAGGGAGAAAGAAAGAACAAAAACAGTAGAAACAATACTCAATCCTTCAGCACTACAGTTAGCTGTGGATACTGCTTTTTGGCTTTTCTGTGTTGAGATCCTGGACACTTTTGTGACTGCCTTCCCAGACTCCTGTCCCACTTCAGCCAGGGCCTCCACTGACAATCTTGTGGATCCTAGAGCAGTTGGAAGGAGGGATTGCTGATCCTAAGGTAGTGGCCAGCCTGAACTCTTGGCACCTGGGGCAAATGCCACCCTGAATTTGTGGGTCCTGAGGCCCTCATCACCTCAAAAGGCATGTGGCTCCTGGGACCATCTCCACCCAAAATTTGTGGAGCCTGAGAAGCACTCCTGCCCCAGATGCATGACTCCTGCTCTGAACTCATGGTGCCTGATGCAGTCAGATCACAGGCTCCTGGGGTGGTCAGTGGTCAATGAAGCACACCTGAGGCAGGCTCTGACCCAAACTCATGGCTCTCAGAGAAGCTCCCTGTACTGGTCTCCTTTTCAAGATGGTCCTAGATTGGTTATTATGACTCTGCTGGAAGCAAAAATCTAACTCTTCCTTTCATATTTTTTTAAAGAGAGAGGGAGAGAGAGAGAGAGAGAGAGAGAGAGAGAGAGAGAGAGAATCAATTTTGCACAGTTTTTCATGTGGCTTTCATTGCTCTGAGACTTCATTGTGTACATGGTGCTGGGATTTGAACTCAAATACTCACTCATGCCAAGCAAACGCTATATCTGCCGAGCTACCACTCCAGTCCCTTCCTTTCATATTTTTAAAGATAAGAACTATATTTATGAGAGGGTATATTTTTCCAGCATGCATGATTTTCCCACATTAAGTGTTTAAAAGAAAAGCAAAAATAAGACCAACACATCTGTCCTTCCAATGTAGCTTTCACAGCTCATGTGGAGAAGTTTCCCATGAACATCTGCTGCTACAAGAGCCTAGCCAGAGCTCTGTCAGCTTGAGAAGCAATGCCAGCGTCAGTCATGGCAAGCCTGTGAACATCTGAAATTTCATGGATGTCTCCAACTAGTGCCATCAGCAGCATATATCCCCTTTTTCAGAAATGACAGTAATAGCCAAAGAATGATATCATTCCCAGTAAAACGGTTAAAGTCTTAGGTAAGGAATGGGAATCTGGAAGGAAACATTGCTAAATGTATGAATCTGTCAATATGTTGCTCACTGATTTTACCAAGTAAATGTTTGCAAAATCTGGGACTAAGATCTATTTTAAATAACAGATAAATCATCTTTGTCACAAATATCTACCAGCATATTTCCAAATATTATAATAAATAGCACATGTTACTTAACCATACAGACGTTATCTTAATACAGATAAAGGCAGAAAAAAATTGCAATACTCAGTTGGAACTGGAACAAAAATTAAAATAAGTCCTTGTTCTTCACAAATGCCTTGTTCTTCATTGTGAATGAAGCAATGAGCAAAGAACCATATGGTAATTCTGCCCAAGGCGTACTGGTATACTCATTTGTCAAGTTCTGTATGCTGAAAACTGTATATTACAATGGAATATTTAATCAAACAAGTACACCATCCAAAAGAAGAATCATATTTCTCATAGCACTACAAATTAAAGACACTGCACATTTATTTTTGAGCAAGTTCTATAAAGAAATAACCCAAGAACTGGAAATTTCAGCAAATCCAGACCACTTTACTCTCAAGTTCTCTCCTTGACACAGGTCATACTGCTCGTGGCACAGTGGAGGTGCTTGTGGAATAGGTGTGGCCTCTCTCACATACCTGTTCATTGGCTGTCATCTAGATAATGGGCAGGTCCAACCCACAGGGATTTTTAATCCTTCAGAATATCCTAGTGTCAACCTTCTTGGAGGAGGACATGAGGACAAAACTCATGGTCCTTTCAAAACAGAGCTTGATTTCAATTAACTATCATCCTAGAGAACAAAGTGAGTTAAGTAGCCCAGCCATGACTCAGTATGGGTCCAACCAAGATTTTTTTGCCTCACGTGGGACTATTACTGAAATAATGAATATAATCCATTCTCTGACTTCAATGATCTGTGTCCCTCGTCATGTAAAGTTCCCTCGCCTTCACCTAAAGCCCTTGGTATTTCAGCCACATCATGTTTGAATGTGGATTTAGGAATGCAGCCTGCCTTGATCTGGAAACATGTGAACTAAAAGGCAAACTATCTATCCTCCAGGCACACTGAACCAGCAGTCACTTGCAATAGACACTCTAACCTAAATAGAGCAGGAACGATATAGTTCTTATTCCCAATAGCTGTGAAACCCTGCCAAGGCATGTTATCATGCCCCTTTAGCAGGGGCTGGCAATGTTTCTAACTAGATCTTGGCTCGCCTCTTTGAGGAGTCCCTCATTTTGCAGGAGCACTTATTTCTTACATTCCTTAGGACTGGCTAGTTTTACATAATGCTACAATTGGTTATTACATATTCTTACAAGCACACAATAGAATAATATAATTTTACCAATACAATTCCCCAGTATTTCCTCTTTCTCTCCCCTCTTCCCTCTATTTGGTGCCTTTCCTCTACTCTACTGATTTCCCTTCAATTTTTGTAAGAACTTTCCCATCTTTCTTTTCCTTTTTTCTCTCTAGCTACCACATATGAAAGAAAATATACCACATTTATTTTCTGAGTTGGGCCTATTTTGTTTAACATACTCTTCTCAAATTCCATCCATTTTCCTGCAAATGTCATAATTTCATTCTTCTTTATGGCTAAATAAAATTTCATTGCACGTATATACCACACTTTCTTTACCCATTCATTCATTGATAGACATCTAGGCTGATCCCATAGTTTGACTATTGTGAGTTGTGTTGCTATATATGGGTATTCATGAATCACTATAGTATAATGAATTTAATTTTTAGGGTAAATACCCAGGTGTGGTATAGCTGGATTATATGATGGCTCCACTTTTATTCTTTCAAGGAATTTCTATACTGTTTTCCCTAGTGATTGTACTAATTTACAATCCCACCAACGGTGTAAATGTGTTCCTTTTTCTCCATATCTTCAGCATTTATTATTGTTTGTATTCTTAATGAATGCCATTCTAATTGAAGTGAGATGAAATTTCCGTGTTGTTTTGATCTGTATTTCCATAATTGGTAAAGATATTCAACATTTTTTCACTTATTTGTTGGCCATTGTGTTTCTTCTTTTGAGAAGTGTCTGTTTAATGCATTTGCCCATTTATTAATTGGGTTGAATTTCTTGAGTTATTTATACATTCTGAAGCTAGCAAAGATTTTATTCCAATCTGTAGGTTATTTTTCACATTCCTAGTTATTTCTTATGCTGTGCATAAGTTCTTTGATTTGATGCCACCCAATTTATTAACTCCACACAATAATTCCTGAGCTTTAGGGGTCTTATTGAGAAAATCATTGCCGTGTCTCCATGTAGGAGTATCAACCCTACATTTTCTTGTAGGGGTTCCATAGTTTCTTGTCTAATTCCCAGGTCTCTGATCCATTTTCAATTGCTTTTGTGCAGGATGAGACAGACAAATCTAGTTAAATTCTTCTATATGTGGATAACCAGTTTTCCTAGCATTATTTGTTAAAAAGCTGTCTTTTCTCCAATGTATGTTTTTGGCAACTTTGTCAATGATAAGATGAATATCTCTGTGTGGGCTTGTTTCTATGTCTTCCATTCTGTGCCACTGTTCTATGTGCTTGTTTTTAATACAATACTGTGAAGTTTTTGTTACTATAGCTTAGTAGTATAATTTGAATTCAGGTGTTGTGATGGCTCCAGCATTGATTGTTTTTTTGGCTTAGAATTGTTTTTGGCTATTCTATGTCTTTTAGTCTTCCAAATGAATTTTAGAACTTTTTTTTTCTAGTTCTTTAAAGACTATCACTGGAATTTTGATGGAGATTGAATTGAACCTGTATATTACTTTTGGAAGTATGGTTATTTTAGCAATATTAATTCTGTTTATCCATTTACATAGGAGTTCTTTCCATCTACTTGTGTCTTCTTTAACGTCTTTCTTCAATGTTCTGTAGTTTACAATGTAGAAGTCTTTTACCAAATTATTTAGTTGTATTCCTAGGTATATTCTGAGGCTATTGTAAATAGGATTGTTTTCCTGGTTTCTTTCTCAGCAGATTCCTTATTGGTGTAAAGGAAAGCTATTGATTTTTGTATGTTTATTTTGTAACCTGCTACAATGCTTAATTTGTTTATTAGCTTTACCTAAGAGTCCTTTCATGCTTCAATTTGCAGGAGACTGTCATCCTTAGCTTCTTAGAAGCTCTACTCTATAGCAAAGAGTGTCTACCCAGCACCATTTCAAATATTACAGGAGCCCTACAGCTAACCCATGATGTGTTTCCAGGCCTCATTACACTTTAAGAATCTTTTGTCAGCTATGGATCCTAGAGATGAAGAGCAGTTTTAATTTCCAAATGAAGATGACCTGTCTTCTCTATATTCTCTCAAAATATGGCCTGCAAACTAAACCTGTGGTCCCAAACAACAACTATATCTTAAATTTGGTTTGAACTCCGCTAGACAGTTTTTCTCATCAGGAATCTGGAATGTGTTTATGGTGAAATTCTAAGTCAGATAGGGCTTATTAGGTCAAGGTAAACTTAACTAAGAGCAGCTCCTCTTGGCTCCACTGGGGTCTCATTCTCCAGTGAGGTAGAGCAGTGTTTTCTGTATGGTGGCAGAGTTCCACAAACAAGAGGATAAATTGCAAAGCCTCTTGAGGCCTGGATTCAGAACCTGGGACAGCACCTCTACCAGCAATTGAAGAGCAACAAAGACCAGTGGAGAAAAAGACACCACTCCTTGCTGGTAGAAGTTGCAGTGTCTGCCCCTTTTGTGATTTACCCACTATCCACACAACAAATCTTTGAGCCTAGGATTTAGTTTTGATAGGTTTTGTGTGATTAAGAAAAGGAAGACATTAAGATAGAATTGTCTATCTTGAATCCATATGGAAAACCCCACAAACAGTAAACAACAGACCTTTCTGAATCATTTCTATCATTTAGCTTTTTTCTGTTCTTTGTATCTATATCCCTTCTTCTACCCACAGCAACATAAGTGCCGAAGTCTTGAAGAACTATCGTGGTCAAGGTATTAGGAGGAGAACAGAAATTTTACACATCTTGCTTCTCCAAGAGAATTTCAACCTTGCCATCTATAGAGGATTATTATGACTTGGGGCCTGAGTGTATTTATTGAAAAACTGCATCTATCCAACAATGAAATACTTTGAAATGTCACAAAACTTACAGCAATATTAGACATGTGTTCTTGTGTTCTTGGTTTAAACTAACCTCTGTATGATGCATGTATTTTTTCTTAGTTAACCTCAGTAAAGTAATAGAAGTTGATATGCTAACCTCTGCTTGAATTAAGTATTTAAGAAATGTGTTGCCTGGTTACAGAGTCAGTGTGTTTGAAAATTGTATGGAGAAATTCACCTCTTCATCTCTATTTTAGCAGGTACACTGAATCAGGTGAAAGAATTGCTTTTATATTAAAATGATATTAATTTTAATAGCTGTCAAAATTATCCTAAAAATGCTTTTCATATTACCTCAAAACTGATAGTGGCCTTTGGGACATGCAAAGATTTGGGAGACAGTTTGAGCACCCGGTTGACAAGCAGGCGTGAATCTAATGCATGCTTCATTTTTTTTCTTGTATATCTTTTAAGTGTTTATGCTGTTTTTCTTGTTTGTACAAAATTTTTTCTTCTAATTCAAGATTTGGGGGAAGAATACTGCTTGATTGAGTGTGCATCTAACTTGCTATTGATAAAAGTAATAAATATCCATCACTGTTTACAAGACAGCGAGCGGCAAGTCTTTAAGAAGTTCTTTCATTTGCTTTTCATGCTATTTTCTGTTTTGCAATCCATGGTAATACTAATTTGTATTACTAATTGTTAGCAAAATAGTACAGCTTTTAAATATACAACACTTTAAAAATTTGAAGCTGTCATTAAAATTATAATGTAGGACTATGCATATTTTTTAAGCTAATAACTTCAAAAATACACCAGTTTGATGATATAAAAAGGAAAAATGCAGTGTGATTACATAAGTGTGACAGAAGATAAAAGAGAAAACTTTCCCAAATTTCAATGAATGATCTCTGTCTACCTTGTCTTTTTAAATCTCTAAACCCATCTTGTTCAGTGTAGCCAGCAACTCAGTGTACCAATGCTATGCTGATGCTTACTTATATTTTGCTACACCAAGAACCCCAGACTGACTAAAAGGACAGAAATAAAATGAGAAAGAAAGTGAAATAAGACTGGCACACATACCATGTCACATGTTCTCAATTACAGGTAGAGTTTGAAAAACGCCAAATTCATGGAAGTGGAGAGTAGAATGGCAGTTGGCAGAAGACCAGGAGGAGGTGAACATGGAGAGAGTGATGTCCATCGAGGATGGAGTGTCAGTTAAGTGAAGGGGTACATTTAGTGATCTTCTGCACAGGCTGATGAGTATAGCACAGATGGGGAAAAACAAATCAGCAAATGCACCAACTCACAGTTTGCTGGGAAAACGCAACAAAAGCCTCCCTCTACTAGGATGTAACAGCGGGTCAGACAGGGCCACTGAAGTGAGCAGTCAGGAATCTCACGGGCAGTCTGGGGTAGACCTGACCACATCAGGCTTCCTCTGAGAGAAAGGAATGGGTTAATAGAAGCCACATCCCTTGACATGTTCCCAGAACAATATATATACAGTAAATCTTCAAAGCTCTATATTTCAAGAAGAACTATTATAGCAAATGCAGCTTACAGATCTTAGCTGACCTCTATTCAAGATTCTCTAATTACAACCAGCTGGAGAGCTCCATGGCTACAATATGGTCAGATGTTTATGAACAGAAAAGAGCAGTGACAAGTGATGTATAGGGACACCTTACTTGGTTACACTTTGGAAATTTCCCTTATTTGAATCAGCTGTGATTGACTGAAGCTCACCTTGGCCATTGACTGAGGTTCAGCTATCAGAAACAGGAAGTTTTAGTTTGTCATCTAAGAGCTCAAGTGCAACAGTATCTTCAGGTCTAAATTTAATCCCTACAAGACATGACAGTCACTTCAGAGCCAGGCTGCCTCGTTCACCCTCGTCCCATGGGAGTGACAACATGAGGTGTTCAGTGGGCTGGAAAGGGAATGGGTCCATGGGTACATGAGCACACCAACTTATCTTTGAAACTGAGAGAATCTCAGGCTGCCCTTCGACCATCTGGAGTGTGGTAATATGCACAGGTAAAAGCCACTTTGTCCACCTAATGGAAATGGTGTATCTCACCATGGGTAAGCCCACTCAGCATGGAATGGCCCCAAGCTTAGCATGTGTTAAATAATGCACCTGATGTATCATTAAGATCACTGCTTCTAGAGGAGGAAAGCACTGTTTCATCCAGAGCTTGCAGAGAGCAGCTCCTGAGGAAGTGCAGGTGAAAGCCAACTTGTTTGTTTATTTGCTTCTTAAAGGAACACATTTTTCTTTTGAACAGTGGATTTTGGTTTTGTTTTATTTATAGTTAATTGAAGACGTTGTAAACTGAAACATGCTAATGATTTAGTTGTGGAATGCTTAGAACTGAGAAACAGGTTACAATTCTACACACTCAAATGAAAAGCATGGATCTTCCCCCTATGGTGGAAAACTTTGTGGTTATCATTTACCTTTCCACTGCTCACATTTTTAAAGAAAATAGATTGTAGAAAAAAGCAATGATTCTAACTGTGAGTTAGAGAACATAAAATGCTAAGCTTGCAGAAGTGTGTCACCAGATTTCACAGTTCTGGCCTCTGGGGTTTGGCTGATTGGGTTCACCATCTTATGGTCGGAAGCTCAGAGTGGACAGTGAGGCCATGAAGTGTGATCCTCCTGGTGGAAGTGTGCCTCAAGGTGATCATGCCCCAGGTATGACCACCCTTAAAACACACCATGGCAAGGAACCATGGTCTCTTAGCTTAACACACCCCAGCACCGCAATTTCCTGAGCCCACAGAGACCTGTCATAGGTCATGGTCACCCTTAACCCAATTGTTTTCCCACAAGAAGCCAAAGAGGGGATTTGAGTCTCCTGCAGCCTCTTTCATGAGAATCCTGACTACACCACCCAGTGAATACCTCTCACTTTCCATTTTGGCAGCTCTTCTCTACACTCACCCACTCTGCTGCCATTCCCTCACTTTTCAGTCTTCCATCTGTTTTCTCCCCTAGATACTGAGCTCCAAGGGGTCGGAGAACCTTTCCTATACCCTCAATTCCCCACAGCTCCCTGCTGTTACTTGGCTAATTAAAGTGGCTGAATAAATGGTAGATGAACTGTGGACATCTTTCCCGGAAGTGTGGGAGTACCATCTCTGTCCACTCCTGGTGCACACAATCCTTTACCCAGGAGGTCATAACTTTCTGTTTCTTCTGTGTGCAAAATCTAAATGAAAATTCTCTAATATCTATGCATTTAAATGACAATTAGAATTACTTTCATCCTAATGAATCAAAAAATGCAAATCAAACTGTGTGTAGGTTTCATAACTTGGTTGCAGTATTTGAAAACTTCAAATGAACATTTTCTCTTCCTCTCTATCCCCTTCCCCCAATCTTTCTCTTTGTCCCTCTTTCCTCTTCCACCCTCTATTTGTGTGTCCCCTTTTCAACCACTATTTCCATTCTTCTTATGCCCTTATGCATAGACTTAATTATTGCATTTTATATTATTGTACTATCACATCTTCCTATAGCCTTACATGTGGACTTTTAATTATTATGTCATATTCTACTACTGCATCTGTACATCTTCCTATAGCCTTCCACATGGACTTAATTCTCATAAATTAAGTGGCAAAGGTAGGCAGTCCTTTAGGAGCTCAGCACCCCAGAGAGCACATTACCACATCACTGGGCAGGAAGCAGTGCAGAGCCATGGTATGCCAGCTGGCTTTAGTAGGTTGGTTTGCTTATTATTTACCATGGTTATCAACAGCAGACTCTAAAGAGCACTTGCTTTCTGAGCAGTAAATCAAGAAATGGAATAATATCAAGGCTGAAGGGGAACAACAAATTGAGATCAATCCTATAGAAGAGTACAAACCAATAACACTCCTAGTCTCTTCAGAGAATTGGAATGAGATTTTATCTAGCAGCTTGTTGACAATGTTATGACAAAGCAATTTCTACCATAACCCAAGGGCAGCATTCCCATGGGATGGGACTTGAGGTTTATTTCATTTACATGCAGGTCAAGCATCCAATTTATTTTTAACTATTTTATTGTTTTTCAATAAAAAAGAAAAATCCAATTTAAAGGAATAGGTTCCCATAAGCATTCAGATCATAAATATACACTATTCAGCCTCAGTGGTACGTTCCTTGGTCAGGCCCATCTCTTGCCCTGGTACCAATCAGGCTGTAGTCACATGGCAAAGGTTCCTGGGGTGACTAATATTGGAGAAGGCTATAGACAAGAAGTGATTAGGAACTAAAAAGCTTTCTCTGCCTTCTTTACTGCTAAAAAGGGCAATTTACTCACTCTCTGGAGTTAAAAAAGTCACAGGTTTTCATAAATCATCAGCCATTTGTATCTGAGCATGAACTGGTTGGTCAGCTCCACACCTAGCTTCCAGCAGACACTGGGACACTCTGGCATGGGACAGAAGGAAGAACGAAGTATCTCTGAAGCAATCATTCTCAGCATTTAGACTCTCTGCTCAGGATCACCTGGGGACACTTGTTTTGGCTGAAGATACTGGGCTTCATGCCCAGAAATACACATGTACACAAAGTCTGATCAACATATTTGCTCTTCCAAATAAAAGACCCCCAAATGTCTTTTTGTTATTCCAAACTCTTGTGCTTTCCCATGTCATTAGAATCAAACTGGGAGGAACACCAAAATCCCCGTGGCAGCATAATCCAGAGAGCAAGGTAAAAGTACAAACAGAGGACCCTGGTCCCCACCACATTCAGCATCTGCATCCCAAGTGCTGAATGTGAGAAGAGGTTCCACCCAGGCCCGGGCACCTTCGGTAATAGCTCCTGAACCTAGGAGTGTTCTTAATAATTCTTGGTGATGGCATTGCTCATGACCAGGTCCAGCTAGGATTCTCACACCAAGCAGCACGCTGGCAGAAACAGCTACACCTGCAGCATCGTTGAAGATAGGCCAGTGGATAAAGGAGGGTTGGCAAGTATTTAAGCAACCCAACCTCAGACCCCAAACAATGACCCAAGTGGCCCAGAATATGTGTCAGAGTAGATACTATAAAACCTCTCTGTGACCTTCTGAAAAAAAATTTAAACTTAATAAGGCATGCAGATATACATACTGCATTAGGATATGCATTTTAGAGGAGATATTTCTGACACTTCCCATTGCTACAAGTTGTATTGTTCCAGCAGTATCTTATTTGCTTGAATTTACAACTTGTGGTTTGTTGGCGATTCAGATGAGGTAGCCAAGGCAACTGTGAGATGTCCCGTAGTTAACTCCCACCATGAACTCACAGAATGTCATTGCTTATTCTCTCTGTTTTCTATTGCTGCTGCAACAAATCACCACAAACTTATTAGCTTCAAGCAACACAGACTGATTATCCCACTGATCTGGCTCAGAAGTCAGGATGGGCTCATCTGGGTCCTCTGCATGAGATCATGCAACTGGAAGACTTGCTCTTGAACGATCCACTTCCAGATTCATCTAGTGTTCAACCTAAATGCACTTCTCTTATGTTCCAAATGTGTCTCCCTAAATTATACCCACTAAAAAACCTCTTCCATGTCTAAGAGTGCACGTTCAGGAAGCCTTAGGTCATCCAATGACGTCACCCTCAACGATGGATGCTATTGGACAAGTCTGTCTTAGGAAAAGTATCTACCACCACGCCATAGCTGTAGTACTCACCACGCCCTGTGCTGCACGCTCAGATTTTGTGCTGGAGTTCAGGAAGCCAAAGAGTTTCCATGGATTTGAGGCTGTCCTATAAGTGGAATTTTCTGTATTTCAACATTGAAGTCATTAAAGTTATCATGTACCTTGTGGGATTCCTTAGAAGGAACCACGAAAATGTAGATTGATATAGAAGAAACTTTAAGAAAAACACCATTTAATTGAAAATTAATACACCATGAAGGGTTTTGTTGTCCCAAGAATTGGGCTGTGCCCTTGTTTAAGCTCCAGTGGATCATGTGCCTCTACCAAAAACAGTAGGCATGTAGGGCTGACTTGGACAAAGGGGTACTGTGGCAGACAAATGACATGACAGAGGCAGGTAGCACCTTGGTTTGCATTGAGATGAACTTTATGAAAATAAATCTTGTTTATTTACTCAAAATGACTTTTTATATGAAAGTTAAAATATGCATTTTTTCATTAGTATCTACCTTAAATGTTAGATACTAACACTTGAAAATAGCCCTTGATAAGAATTAGCTAATGGTACATAAGCATTTATTATATTCTAAAGCAATAAGCTAATAACCATTCCTGAAAGTTGTTTCTAAAGATTTAGTTCCTGCTTTTGTTATGTTTGCAAAATATCTAGAATAAAGACGTTTAAGCTAACAAAACACAGAAAGACTGCTCAATATATGAGAGAAAAGAAAATGTAAATTATATAGTTGCATAGATATTTTCGCTTAGATTAATGCAAATTTTACACCTCTCTATTTATATGCATAGACAAAAATACTCGTTCCTTGACCAAATTTAACCTGAAACCTCTGATAATTTTGCACAATACCACAACCTTAGTTTTGGCAAGAAATCTGCTGAGTCATTTTTGTGAAAATCGACATCTTTAATGTCTCCTCTTGTTTGTTTTTCATTCATGAAACCCCACAGCTTCTTGGCTATAAATCCCCATTTATTCTTCTTACATTGAAAATAAAGCTCAATCTCTCCTTCATTGAAATGGTTCTGAATAAAGTCTTCCTTACCATTTAACAAATGACAGAATGCATAATTTTTTCTTTAACAGCATTGTACGGTATGGGTTTTTATGCATGTATTACATTGAGGATATTTCTTAAAAATGAAAAGGAATCACCTAGGAGACTGAAGGATGTGAATATATGGGAATCATCTTAGAAGGTGATCTCTGACCTCCACGAGTTATCCATTTAACTAAGGGGTTCTTCTGGAGGAAACAGCAACATGGGGAACCCAAGCAGGGCATTCATGACATGGCATTAGCCCTAGATAAAGAAGTATATATAAATTTGTTCTTGAATGTTTGATAATGTTTCCCCCTCAATTGTAACTCTATATCATCTAATAAAAAAACGAAAAAAAATATGTTGATATAATAAATGATTCTCCATGAAACTCATTCTGTTTATTTTTCAAAAGAGAATTTCCAGAACTAGATAGGGTTATAATATAATAACCCCTGATGATTCCTCTAAGATTGTGAAATTGCACACAGTCAAAGCATTAAATTTGCCTCCATGGATTTGAGATCTTTACAAATCAGATCAATCTCTTCTCACTATTAGCAACAATCATTAAGCTGAAACTGGAGCATATGTCTTTCAAAAAATAGGTATCAGATTGTGTTAACAATGTAGATGATAAATAAAAAAGTTTTCTCTGAAATTCTGGCTATATAATCTGCATAGTTATATAGTGACATTTGTATATTTTGTGCATATATTTCTATTGATTTAATTATGTTTAGTTAGTTATATTTGCATTTCCCAAAATTCAATGTCAAGGAATTCCAAACAGGAAATCTGGTAAGAGATGCTTCAAGAGAGAAACAAATCCGTTAGCATGGACTATTTGGTTAATTAAATAAATTTATCTGTCACCTAATAGAATCTTTGTGAAGAGTAAACAAATCAATACCACTTCATGGATGCAGAAAAGGCTTAGAGCCTGAATCGCTCCTTAGCATGGCACCTTGTCAGTCTGAGGGCATGCGGCTGAGAAATGCTCATGAGAAAGACCAAACCCACCATGAGGGAGCATGCACGTTAGAAACTTATTTCTGTGCTCCACTGGGTTTGTACACACTCAGGCAAGTACAAATGTGCTTCAGAAAGTTCTATATTGCTATTATAAATTAAATCAAACATGTGGTCAGGTGTAGATGAGCAAGGCATAAAATTTACTTTGGCCAAAGGGCAAAAGAATTCACCCCCAGGAAGGAAACGATGGGTTTTTAATTCCAACCTGAAGCTCACAATACTGTCCTTCGCTCTAATAGGAGGAGCTCAGGTGCACAGTCTGTGTGATTGGCTGTGATTAGGTGGACGCAGGTGCAAAGAAGGAGTAGGAGGGGTCTGGGAGAGAGTGAGGGTGGGGGTCTCTGCACATGTGATGAGGGTCCTGGTGATTCAGCAAAAGTTCACTGGAAGAGGATGGGTGGGTACTGGAAGGGGTCCTTGGAAAGAGGTGAACAGAGGTGGGTGGACAAAGATGAGGGAGTTACTATCTTCAAAAGGGGAGAGGGATCTAAAATGGAGATAGTGGGTTATATATCACAATCTTTCAAGTTTGACAGAAAAGACATACATCTTATAATTGGTGTCATTTTTATCAAGATAAAATTGAAAGGAAACCAAATATGGAGTGGTCAATTTGAGTTTAAAATCCAGCTAGGTCACTAATCAGCTGGGAAAATGTGGACAAGTTCACAAAGTTCTCTGTTGCTCAGATTCCTCATCTTATTTCTTTCACTTCTAATGATTATTTGAATTGTACATTTTATGGCATGCAGTTTAACAATTCAGTACATGTGTACATTGTGTAATGATCAAGTCAGTGTGACCACAGTTCACAGTAACCTATTATATACTTTATGAATAACTAGGAGAGATGAGATTGAAGCATTCACACACCAAGTAATGATAGGAGATGGAAAAGTTGGTTACTGCGTTTTGATCAGTGCATATTGTATACAAGTATTGAAATATCATACCGTGCCATATGAATGTGTCCTGTCATTGTGCTAATCAAAATGTTTTCAAAGTATTTAAGGGGTTCTTCATTTTTAAACTAGATGCAAAGACTCTTTTATACTGCAGTCCTGAGAATTAAGTGAATGATGTGTGCACTGTGCTTTCTATATAAAAAGACAAAATAAATACAGATGATTCAGACTTGGAGTCTTAACTCTGTCTTTGCTTCATTTTTGTCTAATCATCACAATTTTCTGATATACCAACTTTGTTTTAATTCACCTCCTCAAAGTGAGCTCTCATTTATGAAACACAAGCACAGCAACGGCCTTCTTTGTTAGGAAGGCCACTGTCTTTAGTCAAATAAGACCGTTAGCAGGAATGGAAAATGTGGGAGGAACTGGGAGCCCATCAGCCAGGTGACCATCAGTAGGATAAGGCAGATGAGCACAGAGGCCCTGATGGTGTGGACATTCTTGATGTAGAATGGAGAAACCTCTCCCAAGTGGGAGGATGTAGGCCACTCCCAGCCTCACCGTTTAATTCAATCTTACCTAGGTCATATTATTATACATCTCCATTCTTTGGTTTCTTCATATATAAAATAAAATTTCTAATAATATATACCAGCATAAGTTTTAATAGGATAATTCAAACCAAACTCCTTACACAATCAATATACTCAATAAAATGCTTTAACTCAGAGCAGAGATATTTATTGACTGTTTCAGATAGCCATGTCCTATTTCAGGCACTTCCCACTATTTCACTGGGTTCCACCCTCTCTTTAGGATAGATGTTATCATTTCTATTTCAAAGGATGAAGAAAAAGAAATTCTGGGGAAATAAAGTGGAAAGAATTAACCCCAAGTTACACAGCCAGAAAGTCAGCTTGACTGATTCTACTTAGTACTGCTTTCCAAATACCTCTGAGGTGGTTTTATGTATGTGTTAGCTCAGAGTGTCCATTTTGCATTGCTCTTACCTATGAAATAGGAATGGAAGAAAGTGCTATGTGGACTGCATCTATGTCAATTTGTTCCCCAGGAATCTGTGGGCCACTTAATGCTGTGGTCCACTAAGAAGATGGGCTTGCTTGTTACACAGCATCACTGATGCAGATGCAGAAAGTTGTGAATGCACTTGCTTCCGTGACAACATGCCCTCAGACAGGTAGGGCTTGGATCTTGTCATCTTCATCATTTGACACCAGAAAATAATAGTCAGTCATGTCCAGTGACCCATCTTTCTATGCTTAGCACTGACTGTTCTAGACAGAGTGAAGTTTCCACATATCATGGTTACTGTCTTGTTAACGTAGTGTCCACAAGTGTTCCTTCTTAGAAAGTGTTTAATAAATAGAATTAAGTATATATAACTGATTTTTTGAGATAAGATATGAATTTTCAGGGAAGATTTTGCTTAGATTTAACTTCAGAAACTGTCAATATTTTACTTATGATTACTCTTCCTGAATGAATTTGATATGGTTTTGCATTGTTTTCTTCTGAAAAGCCAAATTTAAGAAGTGATGCTGAGTCTGGATAATGCAATTACAGTTAATTGTAGTTTTCATGTACTTGAATTATCATGCAATGGAATTATAAAGGTTTTAGATAATTACAAGATAGATGAATCAAATGACTAATAAATGATTTTAGGAAGAATATAAAATTAAGCTAAGGGGACACTCTGTCATGATTAAATGTAACAGATTAAAAGAAATATATCCTATATAAAATAACTAGTTACACACAAAATTGATTGTTCTTGCTGTTAGGATAGGACTACATGTTTCTAAACTATTGATCACACATATACACATTCACACAACAGGTACTACTTTTACCTTACCATATAAATCAAGCAATTCTTTTTTATTTATTAGAGCATTATATTTATACAAAGGAGTTGGGTTCATCCCCCCAAAAAACAAGTGATAGAATTTTATTTCAGTTTACCATCCCCCTTTCTGTCTCCCCTATTCCCTCCCCTCCCCAGTTCTCCTTCCTCTACTTTCCTTCCTCTCATTGTTCTATTTATTGATATTTGGTTGGCTCTGTTTACTTATACATACAGGTGAAATTCTCCGTGGTACATTTCTATGTGCACACAAGATTTTTTAAGCATTCATTCTGCATTGCCTCCCCATCCCATCCCTCCTCTCTGCCTCTTGATCTCCTTCTACACTATAGATCTTCAAATGATTCAGGCACTAATTATGTTATCTATAAAGGAGTAAGAAAGATCTCAGAGAATACTTTTGCTTTCATTCTGCTTTGCTTGGCATTAGTTCTTGTGCTTCTACACAAAGGCTTTCCAGCTCTCCTGATGCTGTCTAGAGCAAGTAGGAAGCTGCAACATGGATTAGAACCACAAACAGAGGAAACTTCATGTGTTATTCAGTAATACCAAACATGATAGAATAGAATAATTTGAGCATGTAAACAACAAAATTTATTATAAACCCTAGACCACAAAAGACTCTGTAGTACAGAAGCCAAAGTTTCTAAAGGACCCACACAAGAGTGGTCATAGCAATGCAGGCACGAGATAGGTAATGCTCTAAAATGTGATGCTTACTTTAGTTTGGTAGTATAGAAAGAGAAGGTGTGTTGAAGAAGGAATCAATGGTAATGATACCCTAAGATCTTCCTAGCTCCTCCAAAAGTCTAGCAAAACTATTAAACATGCTTTAAAGTGGATGAGATTAAGGAAGAGCTTGTTAAGGGGAAGAAATGTCTACTTGGAGGATGGGGTGTTGTGGGAACTGCAGAGCTATTTGAGATAGGTAAGAGATGATCAGCAAAGGAACATGAGCCCTCTCTCTTTTAAAATAAAACTGTGGGATTTTTATTCCTCTATAGTCTGTTTATAAGTATACTTCCAGAGACTTTTCTGGTTCAGCAATCTAGAAAATGCCTCTGGCACCATGCATCTTCTGCTTCATCATCATTCCAGTTGTCTGTCATTCCCTTCTTGGTTGAATCAGCTAACATTTATTGCATAGTTCTCATAAGCATGGGGCTATGAAGGTACCATGCAAGATGGAGATGAAAGTGGCACGGTGCCTCACTCAATGAAACCATAATAATGAGAACAGCCTCTGCCACTCACATCCCAGAATCAGAAGTGCATGCAAGGAATACCAGCCTCAGTGTATAACTTTCAGAAAATGAAAATCCTGCCAGATGGAGCTGACTGGGATACTAACCCACATTCATATAATGTTTGGCTCTTCACAACACATTTTCCATTCACTCTGTTCTCAAGAAGAACCCCATGAAGAAATGATGAGTACCATTATCCAATGTTTACCAATAACTAACAGGGAACTGGGAATTTTAGAACTTTGACCTTCTTCATCAGGGACTGCTTTTCTTATGTTTTGTTGCTGTGAGGAAAGAAAAACCCTGACTAGAACAACTTATAGAAGTTTGGTTTGGCTCATGGTTTCAGAGATTCAGTCCATGGCCAGCAGATTCCATTGCTCTTGAATTGCATGCTAGAGGAGCACTACCCAGGTCATGAGAGACAGAAATCAGAAAGAGACAGGGGAGAAGCAGGGGACAAGATATAATCCCCAAGTGGATGCCCCCAGTGATCCAACTTCTCCAGCCATGTCCCACCTGCCAACAGTTAGCATCCAGTACAGTAGTAGTGCTTTCAAATTAGTAATCCATCAAATGAGTTAATCTACTAATTAAGTCACAGCTCTCATACTGTAATCAATACACCTCTGAACATTTCCCCATTGTCTCATATACAAATCACAGAATTGAGGCCAACCAAGTCCCTTGATAACTATTTCATTAAATGCCTTCTGGATGCAATATAATTCTAATATCTCAGTGGGGCAGTGGTGAAATGATAAAACACCCAATGTATTTTGATTTGCAACATGTTAATGTCATATTAGCCTTTTTCTCTGATCCAAGTTACCTAGATACAGGAAACAAGTATTGGCCAAGGGTTCCCTCATCAGATGGGTAATTAGATGGCCTGATGCAGCATCCATACCTTGCCTATGGATCACAGCATCGGAGGGAAGGTCCTTTGTTTTTAGGGTATACAATGATAATACTGAAAAATGTAACTTACTGCAATATATCATGCCTAGTTTTAAATTATAAGACAAATGTGAGATAGTAGTTGTCATTTGTGGGTAGTGGATATTTGACTGTTGGTGAAATTATTCCTTTCTCTCTCCCCATTTGTTTTTCATTACAAAGCATCTTAACATTTTTAAAGAAATCTAATGAATTTTTAAAGTGATTTAGCTTTTCATATTTGCTTACAGTTAAAGTTATTTCATTTCACTGCACATAAAAGACGAGCTTTGCTGGGAAGAATGTTTCCAAAGAGCTGAGTCCTCTGTTGTATCAGTTTTCTGCCTGAAGAATCCTGCTCCAAGCACTTTATGAGGAAAACATTAGTCACTTCAAGGGGAATGGAAAAGAGTGAGAAGAAGAGACCTCCAGCTCCAGCCCTGGCAGGCACATAGGACACCCCGGAGTACCCTGTGCTGGGACCTGCACTGCCTCTACCTGTGCCTGGAGGCCTCCAGCCCTGGGCCCGGCAAGTATGCATGACACTCCTGAGGACCCCATGTCGTGACTCCACCTGCCCAGACCCAGGTCTCCCACCCCCACCCCCACCCTAGCAGGTGCACAGGACACCCCCTAGGACTCCGCATCCCAACTCCACCCTCCCAGGCCCAGGCTTGTGGCCACAGAGCCAGGTGGGCATGCAGGATAAGCCTGAGGATCCTAGGCCTGGAACCTGCTCTGCCAATGCACAGGCCCAGGCCTGTCCCCAGCAGATGTGTGGGACATCCTGAGGACTCCCACATCCAACCCCGCCCAGTCCATTCATTGCACATATTTGCCAGGTCTGGTTATATTGGATCTGTCTCCAACAACAACAAACACAGGGCCCAGGGCAGCATGTAGGCAGGCACATTCTGGCTCTCCCAACATCTCAAGACACTAGAACCCAGCTGAGCACCACCACTGCTGAGTTTCAACAACCCAGTGGGCTGTATTGCAATCCCACCAGCTTCCAGATTTGAGTCCTGAAGACTAGATCTAAAAGGTGCAGCAAAACGAAACTCCAGACACAAACAGTTTTCTGGAAAAAGGTAGTCATCAGAGAGGCAATGTCTGACCTGACCCTTTGATATACAAGAAAGAGGCACCCAAGACCTTCCTTGATTCCACAAAGGGAACCTCAATTTGAAGATCCAGAAGAAGACTTTGAAAGATGAGGAATCAAACTAGAAAAGGTTCACCTCAAATAACAACTCTCCTACCAAGAAGCCCATGGACAGGGCACAGGATGGAAAATCTAGGAAAATATTAACCATCTGATTACTTACGAAAAGGAACAGTGGACTAAAAGAAAATTTAAAGAAGGGAATAAGTGAGAGAACTCAAGAGATTAAAAAAAAACCTCTATTATCAAAGAAATAGACATATTGAAAATGGAAGTAATAGAGCTAAACTTTGCAGTCAATCAAATCAGAGGAACCATGGAATAAATTAATAATAGGCTAACTTCTAGAGAAAACGGGCCCTCAGCTCTTGAAGAAAGAACTTCCAACAATGAAGATAAGCTGAGAAAGCTTTAGCACACAAATGACAAAATTGAAAAAGAGCTCACAGAATGTGAGCAGAATTTCAAAATGTGTGGGGCAAAATCAGAAGAAACAACTTAAGATTAATTGGGATACAAGAAGAAATCAAAATCCAAACAAATGTCATAAAGAACATTCTCATCAAAATAGTTAAAGAACAATTTCCCCATATTAGAATAGAGTCAGATATGCTCACACAGTAAGTATTATAGGACACTCAATAGGCCTAATCAAATTAGAAGCTCACCAAGACACATCATATCCAAAATGTATAACAGGGAAAGCAATGAAAGAATGTTAAAAGCTTCAAAAGAGAAATGCCAAATCACTTTCAGAGGTAAACCAAAAAGGTTCACATCTGACTTTTTAAGTCAGAATCTAGAAGCAAGAAGATCCTAGAAAGAGAACTTTCAATGTCTGATTTACCACAATGTGCAGCCAAGAATACTATACCCAGGAAACTCAGCTTCAAATTCAAAGGGGAACTAAGAACACTTCACAAAAAGATCAAACTTGCAGTATTCGTGAACAGAAAACCAACATTACAAAGACTCCTCAAGATAAACTCCAGATAGAAGAACAAGCAAGCAATCCTCAAAACCCAAAAAGAGGAAATTTAATAAATGTACATGTTATCAATAGAAAAATAAGACAACACATAATACACTAATAAAACAAGATGACTATGAAACACAATCACGTAATTATTCTAACACTGAATGGAACGGTCTCAACACACCAATCAAAAGATACACGTTAGCATTTTGGATGAAAAAAAAAATCCAGCAACATGCTGCTTACAGCAGAACCATCTTCCAGCCAATGATATTCACAGAGTGAGAGTGAAAGAATGGAAAAAAAATCTACCAGATATATGTCCAAGAAAGCAACCTGGTATTGTTATACTTATACCCAACAAAGTAGATTTCAAACATAACCTAATCAGAAGAGAAAAAGAAGACCACTACATCCTAGTAAAGGGAACAATACAACAAGAATTTATAACCATAGTAAATATATATTTTCCAAACACCGACACTCCCAACTTTGTCGATAAATTACTCTAAGACATAAACACACTTGTGAACCTCAACATGATAATACTGGGAGACTTTAAAACTCCAATAGAAAGACTGTCAGAACAAATGAAATAATAAAGAGCTCTCCAGCCTCACCAACTCCATAAATCAAATGGACTTAACAAACATCTGTAGAATATTTCACCCCCAAACAGCTGACTTTACCTTCTTCACAACTGCCCATGGATCCTTCTCCAAGATAGATCATATTCTTGTTCACAAAGGAAATCTCAGTATATATAAAAAATAAATATTATTCCAAGTATCCTTTAATATCATGATGCAATGACCCTAGCAAATAAAAGCAAAAATCATAACAGTAAACACACACTTACATGGACATTGAATAATACCCTATTAAATGAAGAATTGATCCAAGAAGACATGAGAACATAAATCAATGCATTCTTGGAAGTTAAAGAGAATGAAGACACACAACATATGAAAACCTCTGGGACAGCATGAAAGCATTCTTAAGGAGAAAATTTATAGCACTGAGTGCCTATATTAAAAACCAGGAGAGATCTAAAATAAATAAGCTTATGAACTGCAAAAAATCCCTACAAAAGGAAGAACAATCTAATCCTAAAGCCACCACAAGACAGGAAATAATAAATATCAGGGCCAAAATCAATGAAATCAAGAACAACAAGAACAACAAAAAGAACTGATGAAATAAAGACCTGGTTCTTTGGAAAAAAATTAAAATTGACAGACTCCCTAGTTAATCACATTGAATGAAGGAAGGAATTGAAGCAAATCAACAAAATCACAAATGAAAAGGAAACCATCACCACTGACACCTAACACTAAGGAAATACAATGGATAATCAAACAAATTTGGAAAAATTATATGCTTCTAAATTAGGTAATATGGAAGACATAGACAAATTTCTATGCATGTGCAACATGCCCAAATTGACACAGGAAGATAATCAAAGCCTAAACAGCCCAATGACAGGCTATGAAATTCATATAGCAACTAAAAGCCTTCCGAAGAATAAAAAACCCAGGAACTGATGGATTCCCCACTGAGTTTTACTACACCTATGAGGAAGAGAGAACATCTCTCCTTATTAAGCTACTCCAAGTAATTGAAAAGGAGGGAATTCTCCCAAACACTTTTTATAAGGCAACCATAAGTCTGATACCAAAACTTAAAAAAGACATATCAAAAAAAGAAAACTGCAAACCAATATCCTTAATGAACATCAACACAAGAATCCTTAATCGGTTCTAGCAACCTTTGTTCAAAAACACATCAAGAATATAATTCATCATGATCAAGTGGGCTTTATTCCAGGCATCCAAGGCTGGTTCAAAACACACAAAATAATAAATGTGATTCACCACTTAAACAGAATTAAAAACAAAAGCCATATGATCATATGATCATTTAAATTGATGCAAAAAGAAACTTCCATAAAATTCAGCTCCTATTTATGCTCAAAACTCTAGAGAAAATAGAGATCAAAGAAATTTGTCTTAATTATGTGACAGTCAAATACAACAAATCCTCAGCTAGTATAATAATAAATAGGTAAAAGCTGACAGCATTTCCACTAAACTCAGGAACAAGACAAGGTTATGTACTCTCGCCACTTTTATTCAATATAGTCCCAGAGATCCTAGCCAGACCAATTAGGAAAGAGAATGAAATCAAAGGGATAGTAATAGAAAGAGAGGAAGTCAAACTATCCTTTTTAGTTGTTGACATGATCCTTTATCTGGAAGATCCAAAAAACTCTACCAGAAAACTGGTTAAGTTTATAAACAGATGTAGCAAATTGGCGGACTACAAGATCAACAACTATGAATCAATAGCTCTCCTATATGCTAACAATAATAGAGCGGAAGAAGAATTCAGGAAATTGGTCCCATTCATAATATTCTCAAAAAGAATAAAATATTTGGGAATTAATCTAACAAGGGAATTAAAAGATCTCTACAATGAATGTTATCAAACATTGAAAAAAAGAAATTGAAGAAGACCTAAGGAAATGGAAAGACAATCCATCTTCTTTGTTAGGCAGAATTAATACAATTAATATGGCCATTCTGCCAAAAGTTCTATACAGATTCAACGCAATCCCCACCAAGATACCAATGTCATTCTTTACATATACAGAAAAAGCAATTCTCAAATTAGTTTGGAACAAAAAGAAACCCAGAATAGCCAAAACATTACTAAGCAAAAAAGATGGATCAAGTGGTTTTGCAATACTAGATCTAAAACAATCCAATAGAGCTGTAGTAACAAAAACATCATGATACTATTATGAAAATAGGCGTGAAGACCAACGGAATAGAGTTGAAAACTTTGCAAAAATCCCTCAAATCTTTAAGCATCTGATCTTCCACAAAGGGGTTCAAAATATTACCTGGAAGAATTACAACTAATTCAACAAATGGTGCTGAACAAACTGGGCAGCCACTTGCAAGTAGAAATTAGATCCTTGTCTCTCACCCTGCAAAAAATCAAACTTAAATGGATCAAGTACTTGGAATTAAACCAGCTACCATATAACTGCTAGAAGAAAACTAGGAGCACCACTCCAGCATATGGAAGTAGGCAAAGATTTTCTCAACAATACTCCCAAAGCGAAAGAATTAAAGTGAAGAATCAAAACGCGGGGTTGAAACACAGCACCAAAAACAATAAGACGTATTGGAGCAATGAAGGGCATATGAAAAACTAAATAAAATTGATTCTCTCTCTCTCTCTCTCTCTCTGTCACTGTCCCACTTTCTTAAAACAAAACAAATAAACAAAAAAAGAGTCAATGAGTGGGATGCCCTTAACTAAAAAGCTTTGCTCAGCTAAGGAAACTGGTCAAAACTGTCAAGGCAGAAACTACAGAATGGGAGATAATCATGGCTTGTGATTTCTCCAACAGGGGACTAATATCAAAAATTTAAAAATAACTCAAAAAACAATACCAAAAACACAAGCAATCCAATCAATAAATGGACCAAAGAACTTAATAGAAGAGTCATATCAGAGGGAATTGAGCAAGCCAATGAATACATGAGAAAGTGTTCTAAATCACTAGTAATCAGAGAATTGCAAATCAAAACTACATTAAGATTTCACCTCACTCCAATCTGATTGACAATAACAGATGTTGAAGGGGTTTCAAGGAGATAAGAACTAGCACCTGGTGGAACTGCAGAGTGGTACAGCTACTCTGAAAAGCAGTGTGGAGACTCCTCAAAAATTAGGGTTAGATCCATTGTACAACCCATCTCCCTGTTCTGGGTATTTTCCCAGAGGAATTAGATTCAGCACATTACAGCAATACAAAAAAAATCTTTGTTCATAGCAGGTCAATTTACAATAGCTAAATTGTGGAACAAACCAACATGATCCTTGCTGGATGAATGGATCCAAAGATTCTTGTATATGTACATATGTACAATGGGGTTCTACTCAGCTATTAGAAACAATAATATTACAGCATTTGAAGGTAAATGGATGGCAATGGAAGAAATTATCCTGAATGAAGTAGCCAAACCCAGAGACTCAAGGGCCAACTGTTTCCCTCATTCGTGGAGGGTAAAAAGTTGTCAAACCTCTTGGGTTTGGATAAAACCCAAAAGTTTTGAGTAAAAAGTTGTCAAACTCATGTACTAGACACAGCAAAGGCATTAGCAACACATAATCTAGGGGAAATTATAGTTATGTTGGTGAGAAGGAGCGAGGGAGGGAAGTTAAGGATGGATCTAGGGAGATAATCAAAAATGTAACATACTCTTTACCCCCCATGGAAGCCAACTAATACTTCTGAAATCATTTAAGTCTAGAAAATACACAATCTAAGCATTTATATCAGTTTTAAGGTTGAAGTCTAGAAGAATCAAGAGACTGGGGTGTGGGCAATGTGGGTGTAATTCTGGTTTAGGATCAAATGTATATCTTATTGTTACTTTATATGCATTTATGATTGTAGAATACCTCAACTCCTTAATAATATTTTTTTTAAAAGAGCCAGAAGTATACAGTTAAGAGAAACAACAACATGCCTCTTCTCCCACCACTGCTTCCATTTACAATGTAGACACCTGTGTAGGCAAATGGAAAATGGATCTTCAGGATGAGACTATGAGTGTAGAGGCATTTGGTTAAAAGTTATGGGACAGTATAGAAATCTTCACTTGTGAGGTTAATTGGGTTTGCTTATCCACTATAAAGAAATTTTGAGAAAGGGGACAAGGTGGAAGTTTTTGCTATCAAAACTTAATGGACTCAATACATAGAATTGGACAGTAATGGATATATTGTTTCTGCTGAAATGCTCTTGAAGTAAAAGTTAAATTCAGAAGGAAGCAGACTTCCACCAGCCTGCCATCTAATTCTGAAGTCTTGTACCAAATGGAGAAGGCAGCCATTTAGAGTCTTCCATCCTGTCTTTGAGGAAGAGGAGTCAGAGAGTCCTCCAGCCCCTAGGCCTCTGACAATGTGGCTCATAACCTTGTAGTCTCTCTTGCGCCCCCATCCAGTATCATTCCTATTCACTTGATTACCCATGTATTTGGTTGTCCTCATCCCCAAATCACTATGGGACAAATCATGATGAGTCAGAAGGTGGTGTAGAAAAAAACAATTTTAACTCTAGAATACTTTGGAACTTTGCAGATTTTATTGTTTTGAAAGCATTTATGTAACAGTGGCTCAGGGAACTAAGGCTGCAGGTGCCAGTTTTATGAATCAGATAAATTCTTACTTATTAGTTGAAGTTATATACATTTTCCCCTAAAGACATTGTAGCTCCTAACTTTATTAGTAAGCATGACACATTTTGAGAATCAGGTTTTGTATGAGACTGGCCAAGTGCTTTAACCCAAAAATGTGCTTGCTTGCGGATGGATGCATTAATTATATATGAGACCAAACATTTTGGAATATACAAGGTAGCTTTTTAATTTGTTTGTTTTGTTTCGTTCCAATAGTTGGCTAGTGCTAGGAAACAGGAGTACACTTCTATTGGAAAGGCAGAAGAGCAGAGTGATCCACAGTTCTGAAGTCAGACTGGGATCTGTTTTATCAGACGTAAAAACTAGAAGCGCTTTCCAGCTAACTTCCACCTTCTAACCTGTTTCCTCGTCTGCAAAATGAATGGCGTAAAACTCTCTACCTCTTATGCTCATAATCATATGAAACAGCATTCATATTCTTCCTGATATGTGGTCATCAAAAGCTCAATATGTTTTCACATTTAGGTGCAATAGTGGCAGCAAAAATGATTTTGTAAGTAGTGGCAGTATCAATGTTTCCACTGTGTATAATGGGAATAAAACACATAGTGAGAAGGAACATGCAAAATTGTACAGTGGAAACACTCTGAGGAAGAAAAAATTTTATCATTGTGCAAATACTGCTTAGTCTGAATGTAGAAAGAGCTTGCTATTTATTTATTTTTAAAGAGACAGTGATAGTGAGAGAGAGAGAAAGACAGAATCAAATTTTATTTAGATTTTCATGTTGCCTTCATTGCTTGAGCACTTCCTTGTGTACGTGGAGCTGGGATTTGATCCTGAGTCCTTGGACATGCCAGGCAAGCACCAGAACCACTGAGCCACCACTCCAGCCCCAAGAGCTTATTATTTAAAGGAGAAAAGAGAAACCAAGAATTTAAAAAGCAGATGCACAATGCTAATTGGGCCTCCGTCTGATTTGAAAGGAAGGATATGAAACATTTGATCATATATATGCCATCATGTGAGAGGATAATAATTTTATTTTGAATTGGCCTTGTTAGACTTAATTTAGCTGGTTAATTATGGAGAGATATGAAGGAAATAAATTACATCAGCAAGGTCTTGTGTGTGAGCTTGAAGTAGCATTAGGAGTGGTTCTGCTGTAGGCGCCAGGCTCTTTGGGGCAGATGCCAGCAAATCTCAAAGCCAGCCAGCTTCAGCTGGTTGGTCTCCCAATAGAGAATTTATAAACTTTGTCTAGTATTTCAAAAGAATTTGAAACATAAAGTTAATTTTTCTAGAAACAATTTCCCTCAATGTTCTATGGAAAGTATAGCTGTTTTTATCCACAGAAAGTATTTGCATAACTCTTAGTGTCCTTTGTCCTGACAGGCTACATAATTTTGCATATTTCTGTGGTTATCTCCATTTTACTGAGATATTTCATTTGCAATATATAGGAGGGTTTTTTTTATTTACTTAAATCCATTGGTAGAATTGCACCAATTCTTATAATGAACAGAGGCAGTGTATCATCTAGTCATTTCAAAATCTGCAGAAATTTAAATACGTAGACGCATTCTGGAATCTCATCACATGGCACAAGACCCTGAGGATTCTCAATTTTCACTAAATCCACCCAAAATACTCAGTTCCATTGAGTTGCTTAAATATGAAGAAGGAATAACAGACACAATCATGATCAGCAATGAATATAGATTCTGCGGAAATTAATGTGTTTATTTGAACATCTATCTTAGTATTTTTGTTTGGGTCTGCATATTTCTTTTAAAGATTGTGACTTTAAAATGCAATAACAAATTTCCTTTTAACAAGAAGGACAGAATGCTATACATAAGAAATTAAGGCACATTTAACCACCTAAGGCATTGTACTGAACTTTTGATGCCGGTGACGTGGATGTCTGGTTCGTGTCCTCTCGGAGTAGAAGAATGAAACTGAGGGACACCCAGGCAAGTGTAGTAGACGGATTTTATTATAGAAAGTAAAGCATAGGGAAAAGAGCAGACTTCCCTCAGAGTGCGGGAAGGGGACAGAGCCGATGAGGCAGTGAGCTTTGTCCTTTTTATATGACGTCCTCTCCTGGATTGGTCACTGCTTCCCTGCCCCTGTACCTAGGACACGGGTGAGGGGAATTCTGGTCCAGTCTTTGGTCCATGCCTTAGGCACCAATAGAAAGAATGTGGTTCCTTCCTTAGCAGCAAGGAGTGTCTGCATCTGGCCTATCTTGTCAGACCCTTATTAGCATTGGGGGATGGCTTTGCCTTCTCAGAAAAGATGATCTCCTTATCAACCCACATTGCTCTGCCTACACTGAACTGCCTAACTTTTTCTGCCTCATTTTCGTATGGCTATCTCCTAGTGGAGACTGTTGTAAGTTTGGCTTGTGTTTGGAACCCAATCCAGCCTTCAGTTCTCATATGATCAATAGCCAAAGGCGAAGGGAAAAAAAGTAGCTCCTTTACACTTTTATGAGTGGTTTGAAATGGCAAGTTCTAAATCCACAGCAACACATGAATAATCCCCCTGTAGAATGCACTGTTGAGTTTAGTTTCAGTAATGCTAGATTGATGCCTCTCAATCCTTTTTTTTTTTTTTTTTTTGCTTGAACATTAAGGTCATCCTCCTTCTCTTTCACAGTGAGGAAGAGGCTTTGCAAATGGCAGTAAAATCTGTCACAACCTGTGTGAGCTCACGGGGATATGGTATAAACAGTTCATAGCTACAAAAAACCTAACCTGAAATGCTTTTGTTTTATTTCTCCCCACCACCTTTAGAAAAGAGGATCAGTAGTAATATGGAGTACCTCTGAGCATGACAAAAAGCCATTCCATGTCTGGATGAAGACCAGATGACTACGGGTTGAATAATTCCAAAAGATGAAATTCAAAGACGTAGGATGGAATATAACTCTTAAGTTTGAACATTTGAAATACAGTCACAGAGGAGAAAAATCAGCTTAGGTGACGTGACAACAGAGAGACTTGACCCACATCCGTAGCTATTATAGTTAATATGTGAGGTGCTCCCCAAATAACTCTTTGTGAGACAGAGCAGAAGTGCTCGGGTGAAGTGGGTGGATTGTGAAAGTTGTAATCTCGGCAGTGGATCACTCCACTCATGTGGATTAACCAGGTGGTAAGAGACAGGTGAGGTGTGGCTGGAGGAGGTAGGCCACTAGGGATATGACTTTGGGATTTATATTTCTCCCCCCTTAACAGAGCTCTCTGTGCATCCTGAACTGCTTTTCTACACTGCACCCTTCTGCCATGATGTTCTGCCTGACCTTAGCCCAGAACAATGAATTCGACTGACTGTGGATTGAATCTAAGAAGCCATAGGCCAAAATAAACTTTTTCTTCCCTGTGTTCTTGTCAGGTCTTTTAGTTACAGAAATGCAAACTTCTACTCAAATAATGACCTAAGGTGCTCTGATGAGTTTTGGCTTTTGCTAAACTTCTGCTCAAATGTGCCAAAACATGTTTGCTTATAAAATCGCAGGAGAAACTGAGCTAATATTAAGACGTTACTCCCAGCCACACACCTTTAGAGAATAAGAGGAACACACATTATTTTTTAAAGCCTGCTCTTGTGCAAGGAAAACTGGCCTTAGCCCAACACCTGATCTCAGCACCCCCTGAAAGTGCTCATGGAACGTGCTTCATGGCTCTTCATGCTGACTGGGGGAGAAAAGGTTTAAGCCAGAAATATTCTTGTTGCCACAATAAATATATCACGAATGTAACAATTTTGAATTAAGATATCTATTTCAGAAATTCTAAGAATTCCAGGCCAGATGCAGGGAGGGAGGAGTGAATAAAAACAACAACATGGACCTTGATATCCTATTTTAGATTTTATTTCTCAAACGTGTCCACATGCCCACTGTTACAGGAGTCCCTGGCAAGATGAGCCAAAATCCATGAATATCTGTTTCATGAGTAACCGTCTATTCAGAGGAAGTCATCGTTATGCACAAGTTGCTAAACAGTACTTAAATGTGGTTAACACTGAAAGCACAAAATGTCATTTTTGTTTCAAAATAACTGTTCAAAACCAAAGAATGACAGATTTCTATGATGCCACTGTCTTAAGTAAAATCGTGGCATATTCAGTATTCTGTTTTACTTCCTTTCCAACTCTTACCACATGCCACATTTACAAAAAGATCTCCCGCGGTTTGGTGGGCTGCCAAATTTTTTTTTCTCTTTGAACAGTTAGTGGGGAGGCTGTCCTTGTGTTGCACATGACGGCACTCAGGGATGTAATTTTTCCAAATTGCTGGTTTTGTTTAGCTGAGCGGAGTTGGCTATCCATAGCAATCCCTGACAACAGTATGGGGTATGTTTAGACCTGCAAAGCAATTAAGAGACTCTCAGAGGAAGTCCTCCGAGCAGCTCATTTCCCTGTGAGAGCCGAGCTGGGATCTCAGAGCTGTACAGCAGAAATGCTTCCAGCTTTAGTTTGAAAGCCTCCTATGTTCTTCTCCAGTCCTGGAGGACTGGGCTGCTCTTGTCAGAACACAGGTACACTGAGTGGGCTACTGGACCTGCCCCATCGGCCTGATCCTCACACTCAGAGGATAAGGCCAGGCCAGTGCCACCCTGCTTCCTCTTAATGCTATGGGGCTCCACCAGAAGAAACCAGGGTTTGTTCTGCTACATGCAGATCAGCCCATTTCTACATGCCAAACACCTATAAGATTCACTTCAAATACTATATTTGCTATAAAATCACCTGGATTGTCCAAAACAGAGAGATTAATCACTTCTTTCCATTATGTTTTGTAAATACCTCTCTAGTACCATGCCACTTTCTCTAGGTATTTATTTATGTTTCTGACCACCCTTTAAATATGTTTAATTCCTTCAGTACAACTGAAAAATTTGACACATGATGCCAACCCAACTGAAGCCTCATATAATGCATGCATTTCAGAATACAAGGAGAATACACTATGAATGAATGGACGTGTGACCATGCTTTAACTTACATTGATTATAATTTTGATGTGCCTGTGGTTTTTTCTCTGGAATTAGACATGCATCTCATTCATGAAAATGACGCTGGCATGACAAGAACTCCATATGAGTCTTAAAATAGTATTGACTCCCACTTGTTTTTGCAATAAAATGAACTCCAATAGGAAAAGCTTCTTTCAAATTATTAAATGACACCTTGCTTCCCTAAGGGATAAATCTGCAGCATTCTAGTTGTAGTCCTGTTCGGATAATCAGTTCATCAACTGAGGCTTCTATAGAAATCCGTCATGGACAGAAGGTGGTTGGACATCCTACCCAGCTGTGGCTCCTGCCGCCATGATGAATCATCTCATGGCAGGGAATCTGAGGGACCAAGGTTTCCACTGCGATTTGGATAGAATGTAGAAGTGACAATGATTGTTTAAAGTAGCCTGGCTCATCTAGAAAGTGGAGGTTGTGCTCTTTGTTATCTCAGCACTTGGGTCACTCTGTTCTATGAGAAGCCACAAGAAGGGAGTCCTCACTCCTGACTTCTACTCAAAGAACCACTATAGGGTGGGTCATTTGCTACGGTTTATTTTTCAAATACTTTTAACATTACAAAAGAACAATAGGGGCTGGATCATTGGCACAGCGGTTGGAGCGCTTGCCTGACGTGCAAGAGGACCTGGGTTTAAAACCCTGCTCCACATACACAACTAAGTGTCAGAAAAACAAACACCAGATGAAAATAAATAAAATTGATTCTATCTTTCTCTCCCTCTCTCTTTAAGAAAAGTATAGTAATATTTTAAAACGAATATAAAAAGTAATTTCTTTACATGTTTCATTCTACTTTTTAAATATCTCTTGCTCAAGATTAGGCTACATTTTTACTATTGAATACTGTCTAAAGAACATCCACCCTTCAATAATAGAGACTCATGCTGAGTGGGGTGGCAACACCTGTAATCCCAGAGGCTTAAGAAGCTGAGGCAGGAGGATTTCAAGTTCAAAGCCAGCCTCAAAAACTTAGTGAGGCTCTGGGCAACATAGCAAGACCCTAACTCCACATAAAAAATAAAAGGGGATTGGGGGAGAGGGAGGTGCTGGAGAGGTCGTTCAGTGGCAGAGCACTTGCCTGGCATGTGTGAGGAGCCGGGTTTGATCCTCAACACCACATACACAACTAAATAAAGGAAAAAAAAAAACAGATGAAAAATTTTTTTTAAATTAACTCTCTCTCTTTTAAAAATAAAAAAGGCTGGAAACGTGGGCTCAGTGGTTAAGTGCCCCTAGGTTCAAGCACCAGTACCAAAATATTAAAAATAAAAAAAGTAGAGACTCAAGACCTTTGACCCTTTACTAGGTTAAACAGGAAGTCCGTTAGAAAGGGGAGCAACTGGCAGCTCAGCAAGGAACGAAAAGCAGATTTGAACCTGAATAAAGCACCCGCATTCTTTGTAGTCTCCTCCAGGTCACGAACAAGTCTTGGATGTAGGCAAGAGGACACAGGATACTTCAGACATGAGAAATAGCACCTCTCAGATCACCTAGGTAAAAAGAAACTGTAACCCCTGGCTAAACCTACACAGAGGCTTTGTCCCTCCCTCCACGCCAACAAAGAGGGACGAGGAGTCCTCTAGTGAGGCCCTTCTTTCCACAACATCCCCTTGCTTTTGTTCTTACAGTTACATTTGTCAGGATATGGCCAAGTTCATTCAAACAATTATTATTTAAAGTATTCACACACAATATGGCAGATGCTGCTTAATAAGCATCTTTAGTGTATAAGCCACTATCCGGGGAACCTTAGGAATATTTTCTTAAATTTTCACAATAGCTCCATGTGGTAATTATGATTTTGTTCTCTTTTACAGAAGACCAGGTTATGTGTCATCTGCTAGGTGAAGAGATGAAATTCAGACCTGATTATTTTCTGCAAAACACATCATCACAGCTAAGTTCCCTTGACACGTGCCAGGGGAAGGCTAACTCCAAGGGAAGGGACACAGCATCCCCAGAGATCGAAGAAGCCAGGCATTCAAGGCCAAGAGGCCTCCTACTCATAAAGGGAGGCTGACATCCACCTGGAGTGGCGGGGTATGTGTGTAAGAGACAGAGAGAACTTTAAAACAGGTCAAGCATTTTCTCAGGGCCAGGTGGGAGCAGCCGCATTGTGACAGAGCTTGGGGAGCCACAACAGGTACCAGGAGAAAGTGTCATGTTTGGTGCATGCAGCAGCTGCCTCCCTGAACTGCGATCGCAGCTCTTACTTTGGCTCATTAGAACTGTGCTTTACTTAAAGAGATTTGAAATTATTCATAAATAATTCAGTGCCACTGGGAGGGCAAAAACAATTGTGTGAACATTAAATTTCCATTAACTGTATTAAAAGCAAGCAGACTGTCAACTGTTCTCTTGGGTATCCGAATCAGCGCAGCGTTAGGTCGGGTAACAAAAGGAAGTCAGAGTCACCAGGAGAGAGTACATTAAACTGTTCAAGATAAAAGTGAAAAATTAGCTATCTGAAGATACTCGGCGATTCCAAAAGTGATTAAAACACCATACAGTGTTTACAAGAAGGAAATGCTTTCCTTTAAGGCCACATGGATGAAAACCGTAGGACATTTAGTAAGTGAAATAAGCTAGGCCCAGAAAGAAATATTTTGTATGATTAGACTCCTAGATGGGAAGTTCAAATGCAGTTTCATAGAAACAGAGTGAAAGTGTGATAGCAGAGGCTGGAGAGGAGAAGGTGGGGATGGAGGAAAGGCAGGTGCGCATCAAAGGGGACAAAGTTCCAGTTAGATGGGAGGAGAGGTTTTAGTGATCTACTGCACTACATACAACCACACGTACAATAAAGTTATTGGGAGGATGGAGCAGTGGCTCAGCAGTTACGGTGCTTGTCTGCCAAGCACGAGGACCCGGGTTCAAACCCCAGCACCAAGTGCACAACAAAGTGTGGGAGCAAGGAAAACCACGTGAGAAACTAAATAAAAGATTGCTTTTCTCTTTCTCTCCATCTGTCTCACTGTCCCTCTTTCTTTAAATAAAAAATAAATAAATAATTAAAAAGCCATCTGAAAAACTAAATAAAAAATTGCTTTTTTCTTTCTATCTCTCCCACTGTCCCTCTTTCTATAAATAAATAAATAAATAAATAAATAAATAAATAAATTGGGTATTTCAAAATTGCTCAAGAAATAGGTAATAAACTTCCTCACCATAAAGATGTTAAGTTACTGTGATGATATATACATTAATTAGCTTGGTTGACTCTTTCTTGACTGTATGCGTAGACAAAAAGCATCTGATTGTACCCTTAAAATAAAGTTTGCCTACTAAAAATAAATAAATTTCAAAAGCAGTCTTTGTCAAAAGTTATCAATTGACAAAAATATTTTATGCAAAAGGAATGTGTATCAGACTGGAAAAAACGGTGAAATCCAGTCAGTCTTACTTAAATATATGGGGAAAAATCATTCTTTATAAGTCCGTTATCAAAAGCATCTGAAATTCCAGTGGGTCACAAGAGGTCAGCTCATGTATTCCTTTGCCCCGGAGAGAGATTCAGCAGCAATAAAGGAAAACTTTGTTTCTGTGCTATCAGAGAAGGAAGAGGTCTTCAGAGCCCAGGGGCAAGCATTCCTATTAGTACGTGAGATACAGCCTTCAAATCCATGGTCAGGATCTTTTTATACACTTATTTGTCTAGTGATGGAGGAAGACATGACAAGGAGAAGATCGCCTGAGCCGAGATGATATTATGTGGCTCCTTGTCTAAAGTGTCACATGGGAAATTTTAGAATTTGCTCTTACATACATAACACTAGTATTGCACATTGTAAGAAATTTAATCAAACTACAAGCAGGAGTCGTTCCCCACACTGTCTTTTCGCCACCTGACCTCACCTTCCACTATATGTACTCTTACTTATTTTGTAAGAGTATGAATTTACTACATTATAATAAGAATTGTTACTTTCTTTTTCATCAGGTTGTCAGAAAAAATAATGGACGAAAGTGAAATTCACTGTTTGTAAGACTTTTAACAGTGCAGCAGTGGAGAGATAGGACTTTGTTTTCACCTCCTAAACCTCTTATATCCACCTTCATATTAATCTCCATCCCCACTCATAGCTTCTGAAAAATACCGATCTGATTTCTGTTCTACAATTTCCCAGGATGAATTTCTGTGAATTTTCCTATATTTTTTCACATATTTCTATATTTTAATTCTCATGCTTCTGTTAGTGTTTGTCATATCTGATCACACAGCTGATTATTTTTCTTGGAATGTCCTCTGGTCTTGCCTTCAGACTAGACCTGGTCTTACCCAGAGAGACTTGTTATAGGGTTCTCTTCTCTTTTATTTTCTGGAAGACATTTCATTAATTATGAGTATTTTTTCCTTAAGTTTCTTTCCAAATTTTGGGGGGAATGTATAGGAAGGGACCTAAAGTTTTATTTCCTTTGTGGATTCATGGTGATTCTAAATTTCTTTTTGGAAGAGATTGAGCAATTTCATTTTGCTGCATTTTATTGCCTTACAGTTATTTTAATATCCCCTTGACCTTATGTTACTAGGATCTGTAGTACTTTCCTTCTTCAGTTTTCTTAATTTTGGAAAATTTTGTGACTTTTCTTCTAAATTGCTAGAGTGGCCGTAATCCTATTTGCCTTTTCAAACGATATATTTTGTTTTCATTGATTTTCTCTACTTTTCTCTGTTTATATTATCTTTATAATTTCCTTTTTCCATTATTTTTAGTTCAATTATATTTTCTCTTTAACTTTTATAGTTTTGAAACTTTTTTGAGACTTTTCTAATATAACCATTGAATGCTATAAAGTCCTTTCTAGGCACAGTTTTAGCGGTATCTCACCTAATTTGATAAATTCTAATGCACTCTATTCAATTGAGATATCATAATTTCCCTGATGTTTCCCAGTATGAGATTATGTAAAAAGGTGTTACTTCCTTTTCAAGTAGTTGGATGCTGTCAAGAATCCTTTGTGTTCCTGGAGTTCTCTTAAACACTGCTGTGCGCACAGAATATATCTGGAGTAATTTCAAGAACTTTGCACTTTTTGATATTTATTTTATGGCCAGGAAGGCAATGTATCTTAGCAGCTACATCACATGCATATGAACATTATGTGTATTCCTCTATTGTTCAGGGCAATGTTCACCAAACGTCAATCAAATCAAGTTAGGAAGCTAGTGTTATTCAGTGCTTTTCTACTCTGGATTTTTAGCGTGAATAATTCTGTCAGTTACTAAGAGAGGAGTGTTAATCACTCCAAAATAATTTTGGATTTATCCCCATCTTCCTTATCAGTTCTATTCAGTTATATCAGATTCACCTGAGAACTTTGTTATTAGTTGCAGACACATTTAGGAATCATATTTTCTCTTGATGAATTGGCTTCTTCATCACTATATAATGTTCCCTTTGTATTGGTAATATTGCCTGTTATGCAGCCTACGTCAATGTTAACATAGCTACATCAACTTCCTTTAAACTAACATTTGCCTGGGGCTGGAGCGGTGGCTCAGTGTTTGCGGTGTTTGCCTGGCATGCACAAGTACACGGGTTCAAACCCCAGCACCCACATACTCAACTAAGTGTCAGAGCAACGAAAGCCATGTGAAAAACTCAATAAAAATTGATTCTCTCTCCCTCCCTCTCTCTCTTTAAAAAAAATAAATAAACTAACATTTGCCTAAAGTAACTTCTTCCATTCTCTGCTCTTTATCTTTTAATTCCATGTTTTTATATTTAGTGTGTTTAGTTGGATAGCCCATTGGGTCTTTTTTTTTTTTCATATACAATGAAAGTCTCAGACTTTTTAGACCATTTCCATTTAACATAATTATTGATGTGGTTATATCTAAACACAATAACTTGTGAGATTTCCATTTGTCCACCTGCATCCAGAATTCTTTTGTAGTCTTTCCATGTATTGTCTAATGTTAAGTATTATGTATGATTCTACTTTATCTCACTAATAACTTACCAGTTGTGCTTTAAATTGTAATCTTTTCTTCTGATATTTGTATATTACAGTTAATTTTATTTATTGGAATGTACTTATGACTGTCCATAAGCAATTATTGTTTTAATCCCTGACATCCAGGATTGGTTTTGTGCCCAGTTGAATCCTCTAAGCTGCGTGGTCCTCTGTTTCAATGTCCTTCTCACAATTGCAGTTTTATACCTGTGTATATTGGAGTCTGAGCAATGATTTCACATAGCTCCTGATAGAACCTGCCATGTGAAGTAGTGTTTGCTATTGCATTTCCTCTGTCCACGGGATTTCCAGGCACGTAGCAGCTTGCAAGGCATTTGATAATAAATACTTACAGCATGAGGGAATTAATCAAGGAATAAGCAGAGCCCAGCGCTTTCCTAAATACTGCACTCTATATCCAAAGCACATTCTTTCCACTGCAAACTCTCTTCTGCTCCCTGTGTTGTCTAAATAACAGCTAGAAATCTGACCATCTGCTTGAAACTCTACCTGTGCTTCACTAGGTCTTTTTCTTTCTCTTCTTTTCTATATAAACCTCACACACACACACACACAAACACACACACACTTGCATATGCACATGTACTTATTCAAGCTTTGAAAATTATTCCTTCTTGATTTTAAAAGTCTTTAAACACAAAATTTCATTATGCATCTATTGAAGTACACCATGTGAAACAAAATAGAAACAGACAAATGCAAACACATAAACCTGGTTTCTGATACACAGAACTGACAAGTTTAAATCATTTAAGAATTGTATCAAGGGTTGGAGTCATGGCTCAGCGGTTATGGAGCTTGTCTGGCATGCATGCGGACCTGGGTTCAAAACCCAGCACCACATGCACAACGAAGTGTTGGAGCAACAAAAGCCAAATGAAAAACTAAATAATTCTCTCTCTCTGTGTCTGTATCTCTTTTAAAGAGAGAGACAGAGAGAGAGAGAGAGAGATCCAACTTTAAAAAACATTGTGTCAAGGATACATTAAGGCTAAATGTGACTCTACCCAATTCCTTTTAATAAGACTTTCTGCTCCTTATTCATAAACTGATCATGAATTAGCAAAGGAAAATAGTTTCTTCATCACAATTATTTGAAAAATTGATAACTAAGAAAATATTTTATAAGTTAAAAGTCAGGTTTGCACATAAGAGATTCAGAAAGTCATTACTATTGTTTCAAATCTGTATCGTGAAAATGTGTGTGGGATTTCAACCCCTTATTTAATTGCTATTTGATCATCTGACCGGTGTGCTGAGGGTGTAATAAAGGACATCGCATGAAGCATCTGTCTCAGTAGCTCGACCTTGCAAGTGAGACCCCTGCATGGGCCGTGCAGGCAGTGTATGACATGATATGCTGGCAGGCCTGGGCCAGCGCTCCTGCAGCCCATGCGGTAGGGTCCTTCCCGTCCCCAAGGAGCGGTGCGGGTCTGTTTTATGCAGGTAGGCTGGTAGAGGGTGGAAGTCACTGCAAACACTTGAACTCTGACTGGAGGAACACGCCACCTAAGCAGAAGAACTTGGCTATTGGGTCAGAAAAAATGGGAAAACAGAGGGCACACGAGGGAGATATGTGTGAGGAGAAGGGGCATCGGACCCAGGTGGCTCATGGATTTGCCCTGTTCTCCCTTCTCAGGCAACCTGAGTGTCATAGGGACCCACTGCAGGTGAACAGCACTCGGGATACACCTGGCTCTGTTGATTGGACAGGGCCTTAAAGGTGACCTACATCTGTCTATTTTCTGAAGTTGAAATCCCTGGGCAGCACCACACCACACCCAGGCTCTGTGTGCCCCCTCTGCCTGTAACTCGGGAGACCGAGGCAGTGTTATCATCTTAGTCCTGGTGATAAGCTGCCTCATCCAACTGAGCCAAAACCTACTTCTCTTAAGTTTCTTTCCCTGGCTTTGGTTGAATCCAAGGGCCAACCCTTCCTACGCTTGGAAAATGCATTGCATCTCCCACCCCGAAGCTAGCGATTCACGTTACTCAAAAGACGTCTCATCTTCCTGACCACCACTTTCTGAAAATCCCACGAAGTTCTTAGGAATTTATAAAGTTGAGAACTAAACAGACTTCTTCTGAAAACCATCAGGAAAAAGAAGGAGAAACACGTCTCTTCCCAAACTGTGCACCAGAAATCAAGCCCTAGTGTTTCCGTGGGGGTCAAGCCACAGTGTCACATCCTACCAGGTAATAAGCCTGGTTAGATCTTTCTATATTTCTAGTAGAATGCCAGAGATGAACTTTTGCACCTGTTTCATAAAGGCTATGTGCACAGGGGAGGAAGAAAATGTCCAAAAATGAGAGTATCATTTTTTTCACACTCATATGTTTGAATTTTAAGAGAACATCGTTTCTTCAGTTCTTAAAGGAAGTAGATAAACAAAAAAATAATTGTCAGAAATTCGGGCTCCAATACTATGAGCCGATTATCTCTTTACTTTAGAAAGGATTTGAAAAGTCATGTATCCAAATGCACATCTTGGGCAGCAACAGGCCTTTCTTTTCTGATCTGCATACATATTAATAGGAACTTTTGTAGAATGCTATACCCATTGATCTATATCTTCATGAAATCTGAAAACTACAGAAATCCAAATTCTTGAATAGGTCATCATTTCAAGAAATATGCATTATGCCAAATACTGATGTTTTAACTAATGTCAGCTGATAAAAATCAATGTGCTTTCATTTATCTGCATAATGTATCTTCTAACCAGGGCCGGTAATTGTATCAAGAAATGGAAAGCAGTGGTTGCTGAGCGATAGTAGGAAGGATTTTTTGCATAGAATAAGCTTTGGATTTACACAGAATTGCCTAAGAATGCAGCTCAACCACTTACTGGTATAGTGAAATTGAGAAAATTACTTAACCACTTTAGGACTTCGCTTCTTAGATGTCAGAGGTGTGTAATGAACAGGTTGTTGGGAAAATGCAGAGAGGCATTGGGGAGAATTTATTTCACCAGGAAGCAGTGCATGGTAGCTGCTATTGCTTTCCACAATGAGGACAGTGGGCCACATTCCCAATCTCACTCACAAATCAGGAAAAACTGGGGTGTTCAAAGGCAGGTTTGCTAATATCTGCCTTCTCACTTCCTATGGGCCAGGCTATGGGCTATGCCTGTCTGTCTCCATTAACAGATTCCTCTCTCCAGGGAAACTAATTTTTCCACATCCAGTCTTGAAAAGGATGCAGGTGAACAAAGTGCCATACACTCTGCCCTAGCCTGGGAACTCAGGACACCCCAGCACTGGAGCTTGTAAGACGTCCAGACTCTCCAGCCTACCCAAGGCCACCTCGTGAGGATCAGCATGTGAAGTTTCCCAAGTGGTTTCCGTACACACGGAAGGCTGAAGAGCACCCCCGGACACCCCATCCTGAAAACGAGACACAGAATAACAGACAACTGTGTATTACGGATGCATAGGACACGGGTGGTAAGAACAAGGTGAACATGACCTCATTGAACAGCCTCATTCTACACATAAGGTCATTGCAAAAAAAACAAAAACAAAAAAAAATTCAAAACTTCAAAAATTCTAATGGCTGAAATAGAAATTGGAACTCAACATTGCATTATTTCCATAGTGTCATTCTGCCTGTCTTTGAGGAACCCATGTAACAAAGAAGATTATAGAAACAAACTAGAAGATAAATGATTTTTATTTATGTCTATGCAGTTTACACGGTGTTAAAAAAATGAACACAGTTGAAGTTGTTAGGGACACCTGTCTTATTCATCACAAAATCTCTGTTGAACGCTTAAGATGTGTGTAATAAAAGTGCACTGAGTGAATACAAGAGCCAGAGCCAAAACACACACAATAAAGAAACCTCGTTGCATGGGCTGATGAAATATTAGATTGTTTCCCAACTCATATGAATGATCTAGGAATGAGCTTGCTGGTAGCAAGAACATTGGGAGACTTTTTGCAAACTGATTAATTGAACATTTAACAGCTTGTTTTCATGTACAGTTTACTCAATTTATATAAGCAATTACTGAATTTGCATGTTCAAATGGATGCAGCTGCAAAGCCTAAGGTATTTTTATTATTAGATCTACTAAATTTGAATCAGAAAATAGGTTTAAAAGTAACATTTGGCACAGTTATCTCAGTTAATGATAAACAGAGCTCAGTATCCTGTATTTTGTAAAAGGGTATTGGGAAGGTCAATTTTACCAAATAAACTAATTGAATTTGAAATGTATGAAATCCTGTTTTACAGTTAACATGCAAGAGGAAAACAAATCTTAATTATGTCCTATCTTGATAGATTCCTAACTCCTCAACTCTCCTAAATTTCTGATGTAGAAACAGGCCAGAGGAAGGCAAGCAGCTCAGAATGAACGGTGCCCACAGCCACAACATTAAAATACACTTTAATTTATTATATGCAGTTGAATACATTATATTTTACCATTTTTTTCATGATTTCTCACTGGAACTTAAAGTCTGGATGATTAATTTGGTGTCTGATGCAATATCACCAAAATTTGAGTTGGTGTATACACAGATGTGCTAGACTGCATGTCCTTGGTTTACCAGAATTCCATCCTACTGTTTGAGTTGCATAAAGCTGCAACTTCAACTTATGTAAACAAGAAAAGATGTTATTTTTTATATCTGATTACTTCCAAGCTGAAGGAATTCCACTCTTAACATCTTGACTGTATATTGAATGTTAAGAAGTTATTAATGAACTCATGTTCTTCAAAGTTTTCTTCATGTTTTAAATAGTAAATGAGTGTTATAAGGATCTATCAGATGATATTCAAAATAACTTGTACACAGAAGTTAATATTAGAATTTTCATTTGAAGTTATTTTTAAACCAAAGTGTTCTAACATTTGTGTGTTTAAAATCACATAATTGCATAGGGAGCTAAATGACTGGGAATTCCCTGGTTATAAATCAAAAAGGTTCTTTTGATCCCAGATACTAATACTTTTTATCACCATGAAAGTATATCAAAAAGAGTTGAAGTGACAATCAGAGACTCTCTAACCCACCCATAAAACAAATCCAATAAATTTCAACTTGTTTGAAGCATTGCCACAGAACCTAAACTACCCTTATGAGAATTTATAATGATGATTTGTTCCTCTGAGCTAACATCCATTTTATTGTTTCTCTTGATTTATAAATTGCTTCGGAAGCTTTTGACCATGGCATCCCATTACCTTGTCTTCAGTGACTCGTGAGATCCAAGTTTGCCTGTCATGAAAGCATTTCACATCAAGTAGAACTCAATGACAGTCTCTGTACTTGGACTGATTAGACATCTCCAGGTAGGATCAATATAAATGGCATAATATCAGTATGAACAGTATAATACTAAATTAGATTAACTGTAGCATCACATACTGGGTGTATGATCGTACTGTGATGATTTACTCAGGTTTCAGTTATTTATTCAGATTTCTCAGTGACTACTATGATTTTTCATCACAATAGTTCACAATGATGGACAAGCGTAGATAGGCCTGGAATTGTGCAAATGGGTATATGCTTACTGTAGTCATATAGCACGCAAAGCAACCTCATGATAGAGGCATTATTGTTATCCCTACTTTGAAAATAAGAAAACCTTGGGGCTGGAGTGGTGGCTCAGCGGTTCCAGTGCTTGCTTGGCATGCAGGAGGACATGGGTACAAACCCCTGCACCACGTAAACAATGAAGTGTTGGAGTAACGAAATCCACAAGAAAACTAAATAACACTGATTCCTCCTCTCCCCGTCTCTCTTTAAAAAATAAATAAAGAAAAGAAAACCTTAAGGCCCAGGAAGAATAAAGTAACTTTCTTAGGATCCCACATCCAAAAATGGTCAAATAAGATCTAATAAGTAGGATCTCAACCCACTTTCCCACTTGATACCTGGTGTTTATACAGTTTCTCATGTGTCAATATGCAAGTTGAGTTTCTTAGCCACTAAAGTGAATTCCAGCTGAAAACTATAAAATCTAATGAAAACAATCCAGTACATTCTTTGAAGTTTCTCTTTGGCTATGAGATTTTAGTTCCAAATTTCAAACTCACCTTTAAGCTAGTTTTGTTAAAATATGTAAGAGCTCTAAAGTCCTTCAAATCTTCTGAAAGTTATGTTGGCTTTAAAGATGTCCATTCTAGAATGTATCCACCTTTCTTCCATTCCATTCTTCAGGACTGAAGCAATCGGTTGTGTCCTAAAGCATCATTCTTGCATGTGAATCCGTGTCATTTATTTTGAAGTCTTTGTCTTGTCCTCATGTCACCCCTGTGCAGCACGAGTTTGCCTTTTAAGGTACCAAGCACGAGCAGTCCACACCCAGAACAGAAGATGGGAACTGTGACCTGCTGCTCTGTTAGGAGCAGCTCCTGATTTCAGTCGTGATACATTTGGGGAACTACATTCCAAAGTGTGTTTTTAAAAATAAATCTGTGCTACAAGCACTACGGCTGTCCCCTGTTCATGCCTGGCTTGGCATTATTACTAGTCTCCTTTTTACAAGGAGAAAGAGCAGGATTGTGTTAGGCAGGTTAGAAAACAATGACACGCCAAAATTTGAAACTAAATAATGGGGGGGCTGTTTTTACGTAGCTGCATATGATTCTCCCCAGTTTGTTTCTTCCCAGGAAACAGTGTTCTGTGGCTTTAACTCTGATTTCCTGCTTCTGATATAGTCATAGATTCCCCCACTCCCCATGGCCACCAACAGTCTGCCTAGACCATGCCATAGGTCAGGCGGTCACCACAAACCAATCCTGCCCACAATGTTTCATGGAATGGTTAAGCTTCTGGGACTTAAAACAAGATTATGTATGATTCTCCTGCTCTTTCCAACCATATTTGCTGTTCAGAAGCAACCTCTCCTACTATCACTGAGGCTCCCAGGTAGACATGAGTCAGCACCAACCTTTGTGCAAGCCAATTTTTCCTGCAATACAGTATATTCAGGGTGCTTTATATTTCATTGTAATTATCAGCAAAATGATTTTCATTGAAATTCATTTCTCCTTTTAATAGAGTCTTCAAAATGAATAACACAATTTTCCCTCATTGTTATACTCAAAATCACCAATATTTTTATCAGAAATAAATCACCTCCAAAATAAATGAAAGGAATCTTTTACTGGAGGGTTGAGATACTTTCTTATGTATTTCCACAAATCTTTTAAGAATTTCTCCTTTGAATTAAAACTCTTCAGACTCTGAATAAGTTGGTGCATGCAATATGATATAGTTCTGGTTGTTGCTGTTGGCAGAGTCCTGTACTGCCATTGAAGTGTCATTTAGAAAAGCTGCAGTATATTTAGTTTATTCAAAAATAGAAGGTCTGTTAAAATCTTCACATGAAGTTTTCTATGAATTGACAAGTCTTTGTGTTTTCCAGGGCTGCTTAGAGAAGTGAAAACCGTTGACGATTGGGTTAGTTTATTATAGTGTGGCTTCTGTGTTTATTGAATTTATATCTATGAAAGGAAGATTTTGAATAACTTCAGAAATATTTATATATGTGTGTGTGTACAATACACACACACACAAAAAGCACATGGGCACCAAGGAATGCACACAGAAACTGTTTGCATCAGTTATTTTTATGAGAAATTCATATTTGTGTTTGAAAATGACCAATGTTACTACTATTTCCTTCTCCATCTATTGTTGCGCTAAAGTGATTGATCTTCCTTACTTTCCTGTTCCTCG